>JARHVA010000041.1:8837500-9152500 GCA_037957365.1 Torreya grandis
TATTGAAGTATGAACAATAGGGATAATCATAGAATAATTAGACCTTGTTAAAAAATGCCCCAAGTGAACTTGATGATATTTGAACAAGATTTAGGTGTGTAACTAGTTTTAATTTTAAAAATTAGAACCTATGTTCACTAGGATAAGTCCATTAGAATAATACAAGAGCACAATGTGTTACTATTTAGGTTAGAGTAGTTTTATCTATGTATAGTTTATGGGTTTAAGTTGGTATCATCACCTATAACTATATAGGAAAGTAAAAAATATATTGAATCATAAATCAAATTATGTAAATGAGCTATACATAACATGCATAGGTCCTAGTTTTTAATTTTTTTGGAATATTCTATTTTTGTTTTTTTACATATGTGAAATATGATAGTATAAAAATCAAACAACACATCCAAGGGATGTGGATAATTTAATGGTGAATATAGGGGGATATTATCAAATTTTGGATACTAAATATCATTTAATTTCCATAGATCATCATTATTTTGATCATCATACCAGTTTTTTTCTATGACTATAGCCTTATATTTTGCATTATTTTTAATCATGTGCATGCATATAACATGTTACTTTATTATGTAGTAAGCCTCATGTGTTGTTTTTGGATAAATAAAATTTGAGTCTTTAGTATCATTCTTAAATATATAATTGTCATCAATACCATCATGAAGAATATGAATTATATTATCCTCAAAATTTAATGTAATATAGTGTTGTAACTTATCATTTGTAGCTTCCTTTTTGTGCAACCATAGTTGACCCAATGTATCATTTATCTAATTTATTGTTCTCATAACAAAACAAAAATAAATCCAAAACTTTGGGACCACATACAAATTGTATTTTAACATTTCCTATTGAATCTTGAAAATATATGGATTTTTACAATTCATCTTGATCATGAACTATGTGTGGGAGAAATACAAGTTACATACATTTGGATGTGTCCTCATCTATTTCCACATGTTGTCTATATTAATTTTTAATAAAAACTTGAATATTCAAAGTATTTGTTATGGAACTCTTATGATTTATGTGTATTTAACCCTACTAGATGTTAATATGGGTTGTATAATTTGTATCGTGCCTTTATCCTTATATTTTTATTCTTTAATGTTGAATAAGTATCGGTAGAATGCCCTATTATTCTATGAAAATGACAAGGGTTTTCCCTCTTGATTTGATAATCTACTAGTAGATATATGACTTATTATTGGCAAAGCAATTAATTCTCTTTAAAGTAACATTTTTAGCATAACATGTGGTCTATCTTGTCCACTATTTACTTGGATTTTAATAACTAGTTTTTTATCCATGACCTCCCTATTATTTATCAAATCTCTAAATGGTGACTTGTTCAAACCTGTTATTCATTAATCTATGGATTATGACTCATGCTCCCTAGAAATGATATATTTTAAAAATATGTCAGTCCATGGTACACCTGATAAAATAATATTCTATGTTGTATTTATATTACAACATATGTTATTTCCTTTATCAACATTTAATATCATTGTTTTTCATTTATCTATGTTTCTAAAAAATTATTGACTTTGAATCATATCTATATTCTCACAGGCCAACCAGTGTAAAAATCAAACCAAATAAATATTCATAAATGTTTATGTGTATTTAATTTGTGTCATCATAAGAACTGGCATCAAAATCATAATCAAAATTATTTATAGACTTCAATTTCGGATCTCATGAATTGATTAGTAAGGTGAAAGTGGTGAAGTTGAATCACTCATAGATGGTAGATGTGGAATATCTATAGTGAATTCACCAACCTAATATGTATACATCTACTATATAGGTATAATTTATAGAGGTGGAACTATGATACATTGAGGTACTTTTTATGGTGATTAACTCTAAGTGAAAGATTATGTAATCTTGTAATATCAAAATAGTTGATTATTACCAAGGCATGCATATAAGTATCCATCATGTAAGAATTTTTCACAATAATGTAAATTATAAGGTAAAATTCCATTGAATATATCCATGGCCTACCCAATATTAAATTATAGTGCAAATTATCAGGCATGACTTGAGATTGAGTAGATAATAATTTGGGCCCCACCTTGATATACAAAGTGATATAACCTAAAGCTTGATGAGGCACATCATCAAATAATTTTATATTATTATATGTATCTTTAATGGAATCCATGTTAATGCCCATTGTCTATAATAAATTAAGATTGAAAATATTCAACCTTAAACCATTATCAATCAAAACCCTTTTTACTATTGTACTTTTTATTCGAACTTGTATGAACAAAGGAAGATTCTAATCAATAATATATTGTGCAAGAAAATAATCATTTATAAAAAATATGGCATCCTCGATATCCTTTAAAGTATTTAAAATATATTAAAAATAATAAGGATTTATAGTATGAGGCATAGGTATCTAATTCAATGCTTGATATTAATTATCCTTGAAAATATTAGCTTTATGAAGTAATTCTAATAAAGAAATCTTAGATGTATTCTTTAATTACTCAATAATATCATACCCTTTAGATTAATTTATTGGTCTTGTTGGATTGGGTTGGTGATGGGAAGGGATTACTTTTTTTTCCCTCATGTCTTCCCTGATGGGTACCCAACCTCATCTAATGACAACAACTTAGACCACATGATATATTATAAGCATAGGGTGAATAGTAGAGATAGGATATGAGCTAAGATAGTTGTGAGGCTTGGGGGTAGGAGGAAAAAATGGAACCATATAAGCCCTCTAATGTATAGTAGTTACTAGTGTAAATTCAAATTGATACATGCAACAATAAGCATTGTAAAAAAAAATAATTATGAAACTCTTGATTAATACGAGGTTTTATCTTTTATTTTAAATTATGTATCCACATACTTACATGCAGTTTAAAAAAAAACATGAGGGAAAAATAACATGTAAATGAAACCAAAAAACTTTAGGGCAAGAAATAATAGATAGATTCAGTCATTATGATCATGATTAGTAGGAAAATAAAAAAAATGAAATCTAAAACCTAACAGAGTATGCTAAAAATAGAATTAAACCTTAAGGGAGGATAGGGTTTTGTAATATTCAATCAATAAATGAGTTCACCAATATGTTTTATCAAATTTATGATTAATATAAATTTATAAGTAAATAAGAGTGTAAAAGATATGTAATAAATCACCAAAAAATGATTTGGAACTTGCTAAATATAGAAATATGTTAAAAGGGGAGAGTACCAAAGAAGAAGAACTTAATTGGAAATCAAACATGCAAGAATATAAGTGTGACTATGAAACTAATGGTGTGACTATATAAGGTTATTTTAATCAAGAACATGGCTCAAATCCACTTGGGATGAGGTTGTGATATTTACATGAGGTCAGATAGCACTAATGTATATAGGGCATCCTAGCATTAGGTAGGCTTTTTTCTCTCTATGTAAAAATAGATTGGTGTGTCTTAGATTATAGGTACTAAGTAAATGATATAATATGTGTGAATTATTTTAAAAGTCAATATGTGCCTTATTATTCACATGGAACCCAAGATTAATATACCATGGGAGGTAAACAAAATAATATTGGAAAATGGGGTTAATGGCTAAAGTTGTGCTTGAAATCAATACCCCATATGTTAAACACTACCTACATACCAATACTTCTAAGAGAGATCGAACTCCATGTATATCTCTAATGTTATGATGGTGTGTGGAAAATATTGATGTGTATAATCCTAGTGTGGTTAAGTGTTTTTACAATGACTCGTGACCTTTGAGGTGTATTCAAATTTAACTTAGGGATATTAAAGCTGTGTGGACTTAAAATTGAGAACAATAGATGTTTTCCTCTCAATGTACAATTAGATGTTCTAGTGTTTTTACTTGATATGATCCTCTAGTGAATAAATTACTTAAAAATATGGATCCATAGAAATAAATTTATAATTACTTTATACGGAGCTTACAAAACATATAGGATGACCCATTTGATGAATTTAAATTTGATAAATTGGTTGTTATTTGGCAGGAGGATGTGGCCAGTGAAATCAAACACGACCAATGCATGAGATAGTCTTGAAAGAGTGGCTTTATGTAAGGATAAAAGATAACTAATATGGAAGTGTGGATCAATATAGGGAAGATATTATGATATTTAAAATTAGGAATATGAATATTTATTACTCATTAGTTTCTTGTGGAAATAGGTAATCCACATAAAATTTAAGGAAAGATGGTTGAGGTAAGTGTGTATAAGGAGTTGTCACAAGTGTATTATTTTATAAATAAATGTTAATTTATGAATTTATAATTATAATATTCCACTAATGATCTCTCATTATCAAAGTTATGCTTTTTATATCTTCTAGTCAATCATTATTCACAGTCAAATGGGACAAGTCTATATTGAATAGACATAAACAACTTGTGCTAATATCCAAATAGTATGATCCTATCTAAACATAGTTTCAAATTATGTTCCTTATTTTGAGCACACATTGTCATATCCTTTGTTGATTTCTAATATCAGATATCTGAAATAGTCAAAATAAAAACCAATTTGATCCAAGTACATTTCTTCTTAGTCTTTTCCAAAAATAGTAGTTTTTCATATTTATCAATTTTCAAAATTAGAATTGTTAATCATTGTACATATTTACCATTCTAATATCTATCAATTTTTACACATATTAACACAAAGAATTTATTATTAAATTAAAAAAAGGTAAAACATATTGGTGAACCCATACATTTTTTAGAATTGATTTTTTTAATTTTTCTCTTAGGGTTTTTAATTAATTTTTGATTTCTACACATAAAATATTATTTTTGATTTGGTTTTCAATTTATTTATTTTTTATTTTTCTTCTCAATATTCCTATAAAAAATTTAATGGTAATTTTAAAGCTAATAAGAGCCACTGTTCTGGGCAAAGTGGTCTTGAAATTCACCTAAGCCATGTTGTGAGGGGTACTTATCCAATACTTAAAGCATTAGACAACACTATACATGGATTTTAGTTTCCACTTATCTCATGATATATCAAAAGCTACTAATATTTTATTTTTAATCCACATTATTCCTTTGACCATTTATTCTTGGCGTGCATCGATAGTTAGTTAGCACAAATAAGTTACTCTCAACATACCCTAGAGACAAGATACTAAAATTATGGAGCAGTTAAGTCCTCTATAGTTAGTGCTTTTTAGGCCATGTTAATTTTTTTATGACTAATATTGATATATATAAGATCCTAAAAAACAAATACACCTCTATTAGTTTCACCCATATTCCCTTTTGTAATTTCAAATTATCAAAATCAAATCGTGGTAATAATGAGTGAATTGTGCTTACATATGTTGAGGTTCATTATCACATTCTATATTAATTTCTAAGGTTTTATTTGGATCAATTATATATTGTAATTAATTAAATTTAAATAATATATATTTTTAAAATAAATAATGTACAATCTCAATATTAACTCACATTGTTGCAATAATGTTCCTAGAATATAAGTACTATTAAGATAAATCTTTGTAAAATTAGGTATGACCTAGGAACAATAATAGTTATATATTCAAAATGATATAAGGCATACTTATCACCATATTGATGAAATTTTCATGACTATTTATACTAGTAAAACTAATTAAAAACAAATGGATGAAGTTAATGACAAATAATTCATTGATTATCTTAATGCCAACCCACATGAGATTGAAACATTCCTATAGATTACAAGAGATAAACAAAAGAAATTAGTTCAAGCTTCCACTTCCATTTCAAGGGTCCCAACTACTCTTATTTATTCTATTCCCATATCAACACCTCCAATTACATATGTGAAATCATCCTTAGGTATGGTGGCATCACATCACTTGCAACATATTAACATACTTATTTATACACACATCATACATACCTCTTTTGATTACTACACATGGTCCACCAAAAACATTAATTAATAAATAGTCTCTTGAGAAAACTATTTATATTAATGTAATACCACATTTTATTGGTGTGGTTTCAATCCCTAGCCATATCGAGAGGTCGAGTCTCTCCAAAAATAACCAATGGGCACCAAAACAAAACATAAAAGGAGAAAAGAGGAGAAACAAGGAACAATCAAAAAATAAGGAAGGACAAAATTGAGTCCTACATCTAGAGGAACTAAAAAAAACCCAAAAAAATAAGAATCAATGTCGACTATGATATCAACCATAAATGATTCAAATCCACTATTAATTGTAAAATATCTTGATCTTTGATTTTATCCAATATGTCCTTAGGATTATAATTCAAAATTTTTGCATCAAAGTCCCATAATTTTTTAGGGAAGTGGAGATATTTAGATTATTTAAAATAATCAATAACATCATTTTTATCTAGACAAAAATGAATCAAATGACCAAATTTCTTACATTGGTGGAAATTTTCCTTATACCTATCAAAAAGGATTCTCTAGTTCCAAGATCCCAGAGAGGACCTAAGACAGACCAATGTAGGGAGTGATCAATCAGTAAGAATAAGTACACAGAGTCTTGTCAAAGTCATTATTTTACATGAATGGGTATTGGGATCCATACTCACCAAATTTCCAAATAACTCAGATAAGCTCCTCAAGGTTATGTTGTCCCAAAATAGGAGAGGTAGACTAGGGATTTCCAATCACAATGGGACTTGATCAAGCCTAAATTTAATGGAAGACCAGTTAATTTTCCTTTGTTGTAACATAATATATTCCATCCCCTTTATCTATGAACCCTCATTTAGGATTTTCCAAAAAAATTTGCTACACCCAAAATAAAATAGAATGAAATCATTAGCAAGAATTACTATTTTAACTTTTCCCACTTCTTTCCATTTCTTCCTAACCCATTTCCTAACTGGTACCATTCTATATTTATTCCCAACAAATTTTACCACCAAGGAGTTACTATATTTCTCCTTAGATTCATCTAGAAACCTATCCTATACATACAGAACTAGGTTCCTATAATTTTGATCCTTTAAATGGGACATGTCACAATTCTCCCGAGGTTTATTAGTGTTAAAATTAAAACCCATTACAAATTCCTTATCTCCAAGGGGTGTTAAACACTCTTATAAACTTATGTTTCATTTTCCTATTTTGTTTTTATTCAAAACTTTCAATGGGCATTTGAATTTTAAAATTTTAGTGCTCATGAAACCCCATAAATTCATAATCCACCCCTTTTTTATTGGGGGGTTTCCACATTTAATTAAACTAAAAATGGAATAATTCTCTCTGTAAATGCTCCAATGATCAGAAGTTTGATATTGAGGTAGATTAAATAAGAGCTTTAACTCTCTACATCACTCTTTGTGCCCATATAAATTAATGTCTTCCATGTCAAAACACATGTGGGAGAAATTAAAATTCCTTGGAAAAAACATTCCTTTAAAAATCTAATCGATCATCATGGAACTTAAGGGACTAAAGATTCCCCTAAAATTCTAGAATATTTAAATGTCCTCAATGACCCTTCCAGATCTTATTTGGGTGGTATCTAAGCTTTTTCACTGATAATCTGAGCTTTTTCCTCTCTAGTGATGGCACTAAGGGTTTTTTTTTCATTTCTTTTTTTATTATTTTAACTTCAAACTAATTCTCATTTACTAAAGGAGAAATTCCCTTGGATTCCTTAGGATAGTTGAGGTCACCAGGGGAAGAGGGAATATTATAAGAGAGAATCTATCCAAGAGGTAAATCTAACTGAGTAAAGGGATCACTAGGATCTTAGGCCTTCTTGTCCAAAGAGGGGATTAAAATATAGACAAAAGGCATCCTTCCTACTAAAGAGGGAGGTGCCTTAAAGGGAGGAAAAGGAGGGTAGGATTCTAACATTGTAAGAGGGGATATTATACCTATCATATTTAAACTAGGACATTTCAGAGTTCCATCAATAGATTTATCCACCATTCTAGAACTAGGATCTAAGGAACTTATAATCATAATTACCTTCACCATCATCCTGGGATCCTTTTTACTCATAGAAACATTAGGTTTATTCATCAAAGTTAAGAAGCATCCAAGTTGAAGAGTCCCTTGTTTAGGGGGGTACCAAATAGTTCCTCTACCCATTTTTTTAACTTCTATTTTTTTGTAACCACCTTTTTTGGGGCCCTAGACATAAGCTAATGTTGTTTCCAACTTATTAACACCTTTTACAAATGAGATATTCTCTTTCATAAACTATTTTTTGAGTCAAATTCTCAAATTTACATTTGATTTGAATACTTATGAGGATAGATCAGTTGATCTAAACATACACATTGATCCTGGATTCCACCAATCTTCTTTTCACCCTAGTCACCAAGTCAATTGACATTGGTTGGCCTATAGCCTAGACAATGCCAAATAATACATCATCTTACAAAAATTCAAGTGGTAATTTAGGGAGAGAGACCCACATATGAATATTCATAGGGTATCCATAATGAAGGTCAAGTCAGTGCTTCCATTTCCTAAGGGAAAGGAAGGATTTTCCAAAGTACCATAACCCACCTTTAAGATCCTTCTCACAACTTTCCAAAGAGGAAAAGGAAATAAGTAAATAATTGTTTCCCATAGAAATAACCTCAATGTGACCCATAGCTTTCCATTTACTTATGACCCAATCCCAGAAGTTATCAAATCAAGATTTGTAACCAAAAACTATTTCCAAGAGATAATTATCAAAGGATATTTTGGTACATCCTATGATGGCATCTATGATATCCATAATAACCTCATTGTCCTCAATAATAGGTATCATATTATGGATAAAATAAGCCTTAAAATCCTGTTGACCAAAATTGGCCTACATACAAAAAATTTTCCTAGATGGATTAGGCCACTCTCCTAGACCATTCAATAACATTTTACCCCTATGACTAGTCTCTTTCTAGTCCTAACTTGATGATATAATATAGTATCCTAGAAGGTCCTAGTGTGGTGTGAGAAGTTATGCAGGATCTTGGTGCAGTGGATGATCCAAGGGTGGAAAGAAAAAAAAAACTCATGAGCCTACCTCATGTCCCTTGTAATCCTTTCATACACTTTAAGAAAGTTTTAAGGTGAATTTGGATATTTTAAGGAAAAGGCCTAAAAATGGGTCTTGAAATACAAGTGAAGGATCTAGTTAGTCTATAGGGTGTTTGAGAATTTATGGGTAGGAAGTAAGTTTTCAAAATGTGTCAAAGATTATAATGATTCAAAAATGATGTCTAGGGAAGCTAATTTCCCCAAAAGACCCCCAAAAATGCATTAGATGACTTTGGGACCTTCTAAATAGAAATTCTTAAGTGAAAAAGTGACTTTTGAGGAAGCTAAATTGGTTTTGAATTTTTTATACCTCATTATGGAATATTTTACCTATTTAGACATGTTAAAGGCCATTTCAAGTCATTTAAAGTGGAGGAGAGGAGTTTGGGAGCAAATAGATGCATTTTGGAACCTTTTGGAACTTTGGTTGAACATGTTTTTGAAGTTTTTGATTAATAAAATAAATTAGATATCATATTTAGGCATATATGGTGTCATTAGTATCCTTTCTTAGGCCTCTAAAATTAGAAAGCATAAGAACTAGTAGAGGTAAAGAAAACCTATTAGTTACAAACTAGGCATGAAATAAGTTTTCTACCATTAATGGAGGTCCAAGCCATTCATAAGGTTTATATAAGGAATTAAAGGTCATTTAAATCATAATAAATCTTTCCCAAGAATTTTATTTCATAGGAAGGATTTTGGTTCTTCATACTAAGGAAAAACCATTTTGGGTAGTCTTGGACAACTCTAAGAGAGCCTCAGGGTTTCACTCTATACAATCAAGAGAGAGAGTTGGGATAGAATATTTTGGGAAGTGATAGGGAAACTATTTTCCTTATACTCTGTGTAATTTTTTGTATTTTTTATCGCCCCATATTTATGAATAATTACTAATAGTGTAGGGGTGTTTAGATGGCCTATTCATCCAAATAGGGTTTAGGTTTTATTTTATTTCTTTGCTTTAGGATATCATGGAGAAGAATATTTTTAAGGATGTTTTATACAATTATTTTATCTCCATTTCATGGTGGTTACATTAGCTAATGCATCTCCATGAGGTAGTTTCACTTGAAAGGATAAGGTCTTAGTGTACAAGTTGCTTTGATGAATTATACTACAAATCTTGTTTTCTCTTCATGATGGTCACTCTCAAAATTTTATATCATTCCATAAATCATATATAATCCTCCAAAGTTATGTAATTCACATTATTTATTGAAATATCCACCCTTATACATATGGTTTGCTTCTGGTAGATACTTATGTAGAATGTCTATTATCTCTAGAGTCTGATTTTCAGGATGTATTGAATAAGAAATATGGATTATCTTTAAATTATAGAAGAACCACCCTTGATATTTTGAGAGTCAATATATAATGGAAAACATGATCCAAAATGGCATCTTGATCAAGTTACTGAAGTGTGAAAAGAAGTATCGCTTTTGTAAATCCATCTAACATGGTTTGGGATATCCAAATCCATGTTGACCATGTATTGACATCATTGATATTGTAAATGAATTCATCCAAGCCCATGATATAATAAAAAAATCATGGGTGATCACCAATAAATTCACTATCAACACATTATCAGGTATAGTCATTACACTTTCCATACATAAGAGGATAGGTGTGAAGAGAGCCAATAAGGTTTGATGATTGATCACATGTTTCTAGAGGTTCATTGGAGTTCAAGTCAATTAGTGTAGGTTTATTGAGAGATGAGAAAGGTAAGAGACAATAGGATATTCTTAAATTTTATCAATGAACCAAATAAACACTTACATCAATCTAACCTTCACTACCAAATGTAGATGTTCTTGATTCATCATGGAGATCCATCTCAATTAGGTTCAATGATCCTAATTGAAGGACTACTCAATGAGACAAGAAGGACTAATACCATCCTTATGAAAAATCAGTCTTGGGATTTAGGTTGAGAGAGATAAAAAAACTTAGTTTCCTCTTGTTATAATTTGTTAAGGTTGTTTTGTGAAGATTAAGGTAATTGATGTTTCTTGGTTTCTTCTCCACTCAATCACTTTGATAACCCAATTCAAGGATCTCAAAGCAAATTATAGTAGAGAAGGTGTATTTAGAGCTTTAATAAAATTTAAATTCAAATACTAGACTCCTAAATCCTCCCCATTTTGTACAATGGTCAAAACCATGACCTACATCTAATAGAACACATTCATAGCACACAACCAATCACCACCTACATCCTTCTCAAGTGAGCAAGCCTATCTTCAAGTTGGCAAAGAGGAAATGAAGGCACAATGATCAATGAAAAAGTTCCATACCCTAAATATAATACCATAGTAACAATCATGATTTGAAATAGGTTAGATATCATGAATTAATATATCAAACAAATCTATAATCATTTACCTTAAGAATGTCCACCTACAACCATGGTTTGGCTCAGATAGTGGTATGTACGTAAGTTTGGCCATAAGTTTAAAGAGGATTTATGGTGTGATTATGAATGAATAAAGTGTATAAGTAAATATATATGAGTTTATTAATGTTAAAATGGATATTTAACACAATCAAGGACCTCAATGAGCACCTAAAAGTTCTCTCAAGTTTATCATCATGAGGTTATGTTAGTTGGGAATGAGATGACTATCATATATTGTAAGTTTGTGGATGAAAAGGGTTTATTAAAGAATGTAAGAGTTGGTTTATGATTAATAAATACATAATAAAATCTAAATTATACTAATTTGAGGCCTAAGAATAAGCTTAAACTCCTAAACACAGTCAAAATGATGACCTACAACCATCTTTTTGGCTTAGACAATGGTAGGAGGTTGAGATGGATTCAAGGTTGTTGATGCAAGAGAATAGATTAATTTAGGGTTCTTAACCAAGGTTAAATCAATGAAAATATAAAAAACCATTAAAGGAATTGGTTTTCATCTATAAGAGACTCGTGGTCAAGGTTTGGAGATGAACAATGAAGACAAAGTAGTGGAAGAGAAGATTGTGTGAAGAATAAGAAAGAGATTGGATTGAGTATGGTATATAAATGATTTGGAAAGGTGGATTAGGTTAAGATAGACATTATATATGACATATTTTATGTGTAAGGATATATAACCAAAGAAATGGAATTTAAACCTTACAGATTAATGCAAAATCTTATAAAGAGGGTATAAAACCCTATATTTTGATCAACGTAAGGCCATTTATGATCAACCAAGGGCCATAAATTATTGAAGAAGTTTAATAATTTAAATATATACCTAGAAAAAGTTTTATTTCAATTATAAACGTCCCCAAACTCAATAAATTGATTTTTGAAGGCTCTTGGCCTTTGTAGGCCTACACATTTGGTGTAGCTAGGGTTTCTAACCAAAAAAACCTATTTATCCTATTTTAACTAGTAAAAAATCACAAAAACTTGTAATAAATCATATTTTATCATGTTTAAAGAGAACCACAAGTTTTTAGTTTTATTTCATATGATATAGTATGGATTTAAGGTCTAGGTAAGTGTGATAGGGCTTAAAAAGCCTAATTAAAGGGATGCTAAGAAAGGAATTACCTTCTAAACTTGGATTCATAACTTAAAACTTTATAGAAGGTTTTAAGGAGATATAAGGTTGTGTAAAATGGGTAAAATTCCTCAATAAGGTGGACAGACTCTTCAAACAAGTAGGAAAACCTCAAAAAAGGGTTACAAGGGCTTGGTGGCTCTAAGGAGGGTGAAAAGTGAAAATGCATGGTGGAATGAGATTGAAGGCTTAAAGGGCTTTGAAAAAGTTTAATATGATCATGAAATATCATCCAAGTTGTTATGTTATCCTCATGAAATATATAATGTGTTTGGTATGTTGAACTAAGAAAGAGCTTATGTAGAGTGGCTAGTGAATGAAGAAAGTCAAAGAAATGGACTAGAGAATGAGATGTGTAAAGTAAGGGGAATGAATGATCTGAGTAGAGTCTAAAGGAATTTAAAAAAGGTTTAAGGACATATAATAAACCATAATATTGGCATGAAGGTTATATGACCTAGTGAATAGGTTAAATACATTAATGTTAGGCTAACCCTTGAGAACATGTTAGGTTGGATCCTAAGCAATAATGAATAATAGACAAGTTCCAAGATGATGGTAGGATATTAAATAAAGGAAAATATGATTATGATTATCTTGTATTTCTCTTTCTCACAAAGTTTAAGACTTAAAACTCTCTTAGTCTGTAAACACGGCCATGCTAAGGTACAACCAAGCTACCTTTTCAAAGGAGTCATGTATTTTAAGATTAAAGATAGGATAAAATACATGGATTTTGGATAGGGATCAAGGTAGATACAAAGACTATATATAAAACTAGTAATTAATTGGTCTTGTATCAATAAGATAACATATTCATCTCACACTTTCTCAAATGCACACCTACAACCTTTTAGATAGGCCTCCCTAAAAGTATAAATAAGATTGCCATATCTTTAAGATTCATTGAGTTTTTATGCCTAAGATTTGAAAAAGACTTAGTGTGTTGTGAAAATTTATTTCAAGCTATGAATTTCAACTACATCCACATAAACATGTGCCACCTCAATCATCACCTACAACCTTCTCAAAGGAACATTGTCCTATCTCCAAGTGAAGGGTGAGAGAAAAGTGGCCTATTGAAAGATTATAATGATGTAATGGTATTTTAATAATAAAATAATTATGTGTAATGGATTTAGATATAATGTAGGAGGTTTAAAAATAATAATATACTCTCTTTCACCTCATGAAATGCCCACCTACAGCCTTGCTAAACAAGTCTATTTCCAAGATTACAAAGAAGAGAATGAGAGAAAAGTGGCATGTGTTAGATTTACATAGTCAAATGAATATTCCATAAAGAAAATTTAAGTGTTAAATGGATCAAGGACATTAATATGTTTACTAATCAAGATCTACATTAAGGTCATGAACCTACAGTCACCCACAATAACACACAGTCAACTTTTGAAGGCAATTTTGAAAGGTCTTAAAGTTTTAGAGCATATACACATGGATTCAAGACTCCAAATTTGTTATAATTTGTCCTTGTGACTCATAAAATATTCCAATGCAATACTTAAGGTCATAACATTGATGAAAATTCCATCTATTTTATCACAAACCTCTTGTAATCATTAGGCAACCATGGAGGAACAAATGAGATTTAAGAGATTTGAGGACTTAGAAGGAAAAAATAAGTTAATATTATAGTCATAATATGATCCTTAATTCAATTCATAATCAGGTTTTCAAGACAAGAACCCTTCAGGGAAAGATCAAGCAAGAAAACGAAAGGAGGCAACCTACTAGTAAATCTTAGGAAAATCTACCTACATGCTATAATATGCATGATCCAAGCATGAAAATTGGTGGAGATGTTAATAATGAGTTGATATAACTATATATAATATTTTTTAGGCAAATATAATAGGTTAGGTATTCATATTTTTTCACAATCAACCCCTATCTATTGACAGTCAAAGAAAATAATAGCGTAAGTAAATTTAGAGGAAAATTCATCTATAGACCTTAATATGCAATATCCAAGTATGAAACTTGGTGGAGATGATGTTAATGAGTAATTATAACCATATATTATATTTTATATGTCACTTTAGGAGTGTAAGTATCCACTATTTACAAACAATCATCCACATGTCTAGTGGAAACCACCATTGGAGCTAAAAAACATTTTAAAAGTCTACAGGTTGGTGGAGGGTTATAGACCTCATGGGAGTGTTTAGGAAGATTAATAATATGAAAATAAGTTTATATACACATATTAATAAGTTATAAAACTTTAGGTTCTAAGAAAACCATGCCCTTGAGGGCTAAAATAAGTAGGCAAGCAACCATTCCCACAAGCAGTCTTGAGAGACAATGAAGACAAAGTGAAACTTGATCATCAAAAGGAGATAAAATGGGATGGAAATGAATGTTAAACCATGGTATTAAACCTAATATACTCATATAGGTTCTTATATTCCCAAAACTCAGAATTAATCCTAGAAGCTAATCTTAAGGCCTAGAAGGCCTACACCATATGAAGAAACATTCATACCCTATCAATGCAAGATGACACATTATTGAGGTATGATGATTTGTTTCAAGGAAATAATTAGGTGTTTAAATAAATTGGGAACAATGAAAAATCCATTTCACTCTCAAGGATAATTTTATACTTTTCAGGCCTAAGACACCTAGTTTGAGCCCCTCTTCATATGTTCATATCTTTCACTACATATGGAGTTGGGCCAAATGATTTAAATATGTTTTTTTACAAATATGTACTTGAAATAATTTTGGATTTATGTTTTTTGATGGGATGATGTTTATGAACTATCATTAAGACTCTAGGTAGGTTTAGAATGCATGCAGAACCCAACAAGCAAAAAAAATACATTTGTAACTTTGCACACCTCCTGCATGGGGCCTGAAGGGATATATAGGCTAAATATTCATGGAAATAAGTTTTGGAATGGAGTTATATATTCTATGAATGATCATTAAGAAGGTAGGCCTGTTTGAGCTACCAAAGAGACATTTTGACCAGTTTTGGGTTTTTGAACTCATAGGCCCCTGAAATGACTTGGAATCACTTGGAAACCACTTGTAACATGAAAATTAATTTCTAAATATCATGTATAACCTATTTTGTAGAATATTTTGGCATTTTTGGGTGCCTAAGAGGCTCGAAATTGCCTAAAATACCTATTTTTTAGGTCTTTCAAGAGAGAAATCATATAAATGCATGGAAGAGGCCTAATGGGACCTAAATCACCATTTTATAGCACTTGGATCCCTTCCCATAATTTTTTAGGGTGCCTTGCTGATTTGAAAGGTCAAAAACCAAAGTTTTTTGACAATTTGTGAAATTTTACAAGTTTAATGGAGTTTCCCACCATTGTTGTAGATCTTGAAGGTGGTCTAAATTTTCATTTTCTTACTCATAGGAATTGTTGACCAAATTTGACTTTTAGGTCAAATTGGGACCCCTAAAGGTAAAAACATGATTTTTATATGTTTAGAGGGTTGAATATATTGTCATGGGGTGTATTATATGTTATTTGATGTCATTTAATGTCATCCTAGCCTTGGTCTTAGTCATATTAGTCAATTTGTCATTTTGGGTCATTTAGTGGAATTTTAAGGGTCATAAATGCAAGTGGAATAATTATAAAGGTGACCAGGTGTCATTTTTTCCTTTAAACAATCCAATAGGTCATTTTACCTATCAACTATGTCAATTACATTAGAATATTGTAGGTTGTTTAACTAAAATTCAAGAAATGAACTAAAAAAGGGAGTATTTAGCACTTGTACAACTCATATGAAAGTGTGACACATGGGAGAATATAATGGAAGGCATTTTAATCTTCCTAAAACTCATATTAATTCTTTACATGATCTAAAATTTCCATTTTTAAGCCAAAACCATTCTGCTCCTTTGCTTTCCTAGACATACTGAAGTGACCTTCAGGTTTGTGCTTAATACAAATAACTCAAGAGGTTTCAATTCAAATGATTTTGAGAGGTTTTATTAAAATAATATACCTTAATTTAAATTAAATAATTTATAATAATGGTGGTCTATTCTTTATTAACCATCCTCATCAATTTGACTATGTTTTTATGCTTATTATTTCTTGTAACCTATAGGTTTTACTCAATTTTGGTCAAATTCATATGAACTAATTGGTGATGTTGACTCTAAATTGTGTTTTATACCTTATAAAATTATATACATATTATTTTCATGTTTCATTGTGTTTATATGAGCAAATTATCTCATGTTGTAGGAAGGTGTCACCATGTGAGGTTTCAGTCAAAGTCTTTATTTGCTAAATGTTTGGTTTTTAGAGGAATATTCGTAGGAATGTGATATGATGTTTTATATGTTATAATTATATAAATACCACCTTACTTTCATGTTGGACCTTAAAACATCAGACCTTGTCTTCTACACCCAGTCTTGTCACACTCATTGTCAACTCTCTACATGTTTTCAGTTATAGCCATGTTTTTGAATTCTTCTCATGTTTATAAAGGAGACAAAGAGACTATAAAATGTGAATTTAATGTTTTTATGGTATGATAATTCATATTAGATACCCAAAGTATAACAAAATACCCTAATTATAGTCATATACAGCATATACAATTTGATAGCCATTAAAATACACCTACATGAGTTTTGATGATGTTATGCTAAGAGGTGGAAAGCTTTATATGGGTCTCAGTATCTTAAAGATTACTAAAGGTGAATTTGGATGATTTTTTAAGCATAAAATTGTTTTCAAACTTGTCCATCTTACATATTTCCTAAACCTCAAACTTACTACCTATGTATGTTAATGACCACGTATAAGTGGTACCACAGAGAGTTAAAAGGCCTTTTTGAGGTGATGAAATAAGTGTTTAAACATTTATTCAGGTCATATTAAGTTAAAACATCATGTTAAACCTTCTTTAATGGATAGGTTGAAAGACAAATAAGTGGGAACCTTCAAAATACCAAATGACTAATTCAGGGACCTAATTCCCTAAAAGTGCAAAATACAACTCTAGGGGCATATTGTGAGTATCTTATGACAAGGTTGCAGACTATTTTAAAGCATCTTGATGACTAGGATTTGAAACCTTAATCTAGGACAAGGAATCTACCACGTTTTAAGTACAAATGAGAAATGGATCTTAGTTTTTTGGAAGTCCAAAGTTGCCAATTTATGATTGTTTCTAGGTGATGTTATCTACATGATTTTGAGTTTAAGCAACCTTTGTTTCAAAATTGGTATTAGACCATGCCATCAAGGTGAAGTAGTCTGATATGATTCAAGTGACATCTACAGTCACAAAGATAATCTAAGAGGTTAGAGTACTATGTTTAGACCCTTATACACACCTATAGTTTGTACACAGGCCTGGTTAGCCACTTACAACCAAGTGTTTGACTGTATGAAAACAATGAGCTAAAGGGAGATGGTTCCTTGGTGGTTGGTATGTTAAAAAAAATATTGAATAGGTAAATTTCATTTTATATGATCTTATGAGGTTTCAAGAATTCCATACACTATTTTCAAGCTTAACCCTTCCTAAATACATACATATAGTAATATAAGGCAGTACACAGTCCAAAATGGAGGTTTGAGATGGAGTCATCAAAGCATACCTCTATAATGGAACAAGATTATTGATCCAAATTTCATGTTGATAAGGTTGTAATTTTTTAATCTATCTACCATGACCATATACAGGTGTGTTAGCATGGAAATACTCACCTAAAGGTGCCCTTACAAGGTACAAATAGTCAAGGTAACACTCAGTTTGACAAGGCAGTAGTATTTTGGTTTGTATTTAGCATGAACATGATTCAAATAAATCTAGACACATAAAAATTAATCTTAAAATATGGAAATAACTCCAAATAATTATTTTCAAGACACCTACAGGTAAGGAGACAACAAAAGGTAGGGTTTCGCAATCAAAAAGTAAGGAGAGCTTAGTTTGATGATTTCAAAGTGTATATGAAGAGGACAAGTAAGGTTGAAATGATGAGATAGATTATAAAACACCTCCATGAATATCATTATCACCTTGATGATCTATAAACAAATTAAACAAGCTTATACACCTCCTTAGGACCCTATAAACACCTACAACCATTGTAGATGATTGTGACAAATAGTGATTTAAGGAGTGACGTATGAAAGCTGACAATGCATAGACATGATCCCAAGTGATTCCAAACAAGAATGAACTGATTTTAAGAGACCCTAAAATGATATATATACCTTTTATTAAGTTAAACTATGCATGAATACCTATAGGAATGATGTTAAGAAGTAGGACATGGTTAGGGTAATACACTTAGTTTGGGCTAGATAAGAAAATAGGAGCATGTGGAAGATTAGAGAAAAAAATGAATATGGTAATATCTCAAACATGATCATTATAGTCTTATATATCTCTCATGATATATAGGGAGCTAAGAAAAACCTATTTTCAAGTGCACATCAATCCACATGCTAAAAATCCTTCAAAGTCTATATATTCCCTAGTCTGTATTGGTTCTTGTGCATTTGGGGGGCCTGTTGACATGATCAAAATCTGATTTTTTGGTGTATAAGGTCCCCATCAATTTGGGAAGATCTTAAACTATGTTTTTATATATATAAATAGGGGAAGTTCCCTCTATTTTGTCTCATATAGAGGGCACTCCCCTCATACACAAACCCTGGTAGTTTTTGGGAAAGGTGAAAAAAGGACTCTTCAAGAGATATTTTAACACTTAAAAGAGATGTAGGAAGTTGGATAAAATATAGACCAACATGAATAACCTTTATAAAGAGGATGGAAACAAACAAGGTATCTTAAAACCTCAATTATACAAGTAGACCTAGTAAACACATTTTAAGCCTAGTACCCAAATGGAGAACCATTTACACTTATAACATGAAATATGATTCTTAGCCTATTGGGGAATGATTATAGGTTTTTTATAGGTGTGATAAAGCTTTCACATTATAGAGGAGTCACAAGATAGTTTATTTTGAGCTCAAACCCCACTTAGGATTATAGGAAGGGGAAGGAAGAGGTTGATAGGTCAAGTTTTGATACTCATATCTTCTTGGAGGTTGTGCATGGATGA
Source organism: Torreya grandis (assembly GCA_037957365.1). Classification (NCBI taxonomy): domain Eukaryota; kingdom Viridiplantae; phylum Streptophyta; class Pinopsida; order Cupressales; family Taxaceae; genus Torreya; species Torreya grandis. The sequence goes on from JARHVA010000041.1 coordinate 8,857,220, forward strand.
CAACAGAGTTTAGATGTGTTATTAGGGGCTCTAAATATCATGTTTATGGAATTTTTTTTGAGATTCTAACATCAAGATTTAATGAATGAACCTTAAGAGGTCAAAATATGCCTAAAATGTTGCTAGTGACTAGTTTGAGGAAATGGAGTTAGAAAGCTAATTTGATGGACTAGTTTGACCAGGATGATGATTGGAAATTTTAGAGGACTCTCTTAGTATCCTCCCTACCCTTTTGGGTTATACAAAATTGTACATATAGGGTGAAAAATAGGGTATTTTTAACCATTTTATGTGTTTTTTAGGTTTTAGGAGTCTAAGGATTCAGTCATGTTTGGGAGGAATCTATATACTTGTTCTAATTCCCTATGGCCATTTCATGATTTGAAAAGACTCCTAAGTATACAAACTAGGTACTTCATCTCAACCAGTCAAAATTAGCATAGTGATCAAGCTAGTGACGAGGGTGGAAAACTTCAAGTGAGGTGATTTTAAGGTGTCCCTGATGATTTTAAGGCCATGGAGGGTCTTGACAGTGTCATCCACTCCCTCCCATATATTTTCATGGAAACTAAAGCCAATTTTGAGGTCAAGTGTGTAAGGTGCATGAAAGAGGAGTTTTCTTGACAACAGATGATGATATCTCATTTTGGAATGTTTTTAGAAGACCAAGACTACAACCAATGCATGGAAAGGCATGTATAAAAGCCTTCCCCTTCATTCTAATCATTGGACTTGTTCCTAGTTATTTATGAGGTATTAAAGAGGCCCAAATCATGAAGGTAATTTTTTTGAGCTAGAAGAAAGAGTTTCATGCCACTTTGCAAGAGTTTGATGACTTGGATAGCCACTTGTTCCTCCTGACCTTACATGGTTCATCACATATCCTCTTCCCATGTAAAAGTAACTAATTTTATCAGCTTTAAAAGTGTCTTTGTGACCCTTGGACTTCTATTTTCTTCTCTCTCTCTCTCTCAAGTTCTATAAGAACTAGCCTTTTTGGCCATTATAACTTATGCTCCACCTAAGTATGGTGAAGCCCTGCTCATTTGCATACCATTTGATGAATAAGACTACTGATTTTTACCTCTTCATGACTATTCTTAGTGTGTTTAACTTGAATGTTAGATCTTAATTAGTTAATAAAATGGATTCCTTAGCATGTTCTCTCATTATTTCATCCTATTTACCATTGGAAAGATTCTTCTTATAGGGCATGTGAAGTGTTATAGGAAATGTCAGTGATTGAGTTAGTATATTCATTAGTGACATTTAAGGCCTCTTATCTAGTCCTCCTAGATTTACACATTCATATATAACCTCATAATGTAACATTGATGTGAGAAGATGCATATTGCAAGAGTGTATGTTGGGTTAGTCCTTTGTTCTCATTTGTAACATGTTGCTAGTTGGAAGTCATCATCTTATTTGGTGTATCATCTCCCTTAGAATAGTTTGCTTTCAAGTATATCTCTCCCTTCCCCCCCAAAATTTTAGGTGTATTTACAATCCAAAGTGGTACATCAAGGAAGCTATCCCTATCTAGAGATTCACCTCATCCTTAGGCTACCCACAAGCCTAAAGGTGTTTCCATTGTGCCACTTATATGAGGAGATATTTTCTATCTCCTCAAAGGATGAGTATAAAAGTGACAACAAGAATTATATGGATGTTTGGAAGACTTTTATAGGTCCATAAGTGGCCCTCATAGTGACAAATGGCCTTGGTAATAGGTTTCAGGGTAGTTGATTAAAGATAACTCAAGCTTGAATACCTTTATCAATCAAATTTAAGAATTTTTTAGGTTTAATGGAGTCTTTTGAAGGTTAGAGGAGAAAAGATGAGTTGAGAATAAAAGAAATCATAAAAAAGAAAATACTCAATATTAATCTTCAGGGTTAGTTACAAGCATCAAGTGCCAGAATCATTAACCATGATGTCAAGTGACTTTTAGAAGACAAGTCAAATGGGGTGTAGAAGTGTGAGTGGGATAGTTTGGAGGTTGGATGATCAACTTGGAGCATTAAATTAGGTTTTTAGTCTTTAAATACTTTTCTTAAGGATAGTGGAGTGTGACATCGTCTTCCTCAAATATTTTTATCTTCTAGTCTTTTTTTAGGCCAACGAGAAGGCTTGGAGACTCTTTTGACCTTTGGAGGTTAATTTGATGAGAGACTATCAATGCTTATTTAATCTAAATTTTGTTTAGAATTTATGGAAGGTGGTTGAGTGGCATTTATTGAATTGTGAGATCTTTCTTCTCCTCTCTCTTCCCTTTTCTCATATATCACCCTTTTCTTACCCATTTGTAATATATACTCTCATTTGACAAGGCAAAACCCTATCAAAATTTTGTAAAATAACCTTTTGAAGTAATAAGATGACTTATTTTGCCTATCTCTTGCTTTCATCTAGTGCTCTAGTCAGTATGTGTATGATTGATCTATGGAGAGGTATTCTTCATTGGTAATTGTCCTTATTTCTTACCTTTTTGTAGGTTTTCCACCATTGTTGTAGGTCTGAACTTGGGATTTTTTGCCATTAGTGAAGGTATAGTGTGATTTTTATACTCTTCCATATTTCACCTCTTGCCTAGTGGGCCTAGTTTTAGAAATCTTGATATAAAATGAATAGTTTAAGAGATTATGTGAGTGAGGGTTGTCTTTAAACTATCTTAGTGTTAGTTTCATGAAATTTGGAGTGTCTTTAAGTTTGGTGCATCACATTATTTTTATTTTTAGTCATCCTTTGTAACCCTTTTATCCCTTTTCTAAGAAAATTAGTAGTTTAGGTGATATACCAAGAGGAACCAACCTTCTTTAGAGGTTCAACCCCATCACATGATACCCATAGCTTGGGGTTGATCCCATTTTTTAGCCAAAAATGAGAGAGCCTAAAGAACCCTCTCCTAAGAGTGAAATTCTATGCTACAACAATTTTTGGCATGCTTGGTGGGACTACTATATTCTTAACTTCACTTAAGGGTTATTGGTGTTGCTCTTCAATGAAATAAACCTTAAAAGGCATGTTTTCAAACATCAATGGTGACTCCACTATGAACATTATCTAGTCAAGTATCTTAAATGCCCAAAATCAAAACCTTGGTATCTATACTCAAACCATTTTTAATCGACATGTTTATTCTCTATCTTAGGATCACTCATATTAGATGAATAATGTGTATGTGTTTCCCTCAAGTGGACCTTAAGCAACCAATCAATCATATCATAGACTTTTCCTCCTTCCCACCCCTACATGTGACCAAGATCAACCTCCTTTGCATTCAGATCAATCCTCTAATCCTCCTTGTCAAGATTATGTTTATCCTATTACATCCTTGTTAGAATTAAAGAAAGCTTTATAAGATTATATAAAGTTGATAAGGGAGATTGGTAGGGGTTTATAACTTTTTTTAGACATCCCTATCCATTTCTACAAGAGGCAAGGAGATCTCTTTAATTGGTCAAGAATAGGTGGTCAGTTTTTGAGTGTGAATAATGGGTAGTTTGTGAGAGGGAGAACAAAGTGTGTTTGATAAACATGGTCTAAAGCTTTGAGAGTGTGTTGATATCTTATAAATATCAATAAGATTAGTGCAATCAGTCATATGCATCCTCTCTCCCCCCCCAAGTTGCCTCCTCTCACCTAGAAAAAATCCCTAACCCCAAGAGGAAAGAAGAACCAATTCATGAAGAAGTGGAAGCCATGAAACTTTCATCTATTCTCCTTCAATAGCTTGAGAACCTATCTATTGGAGGCCACCTTAGAACATGGATCCTAATTATGTTATGCCATCCCTTATGAGAGAACCTTCTCCTTTACCCATACAAGATCAAGAAGGTGAGAAGGTGTCTCAACCTCATACCTTTATATCTTGGAAATTAGTCAAAGAATACCTTCAAAATAAAGAGGAGGTGCCTCTAGAGATGGTTTGAGATCTATCCAAAAGGATGAAGGAGGGGTTATCATGTTTCAATAACTTCCATTTAGTTATTTTGAACATAAAAATTAACAAGATGAAACCTTTGAAATGGTTATAACAGTTAGTTAGTTATCCAACCATGACAAGGAGGTCCTTGAGGAGATGATGGATCAGTTCTTAGAGTCTCTTGACAAGATTGAGGAGCCTATTGTAATGGATTTTCAAGTGGATACTATGAATAAAGTAGTAGATTAGTCTATTTTACATGGATTTGACACTAATGAATTAGAGCTTGAAGAGCTCAATCCTCAAGCTAAGTATGAGGGAGAATCTAAATGAATTATTAAATCTCCAATCTACATATATGAATAATAATATTATAATGAGGTTTTAGCAATTGACCAATCTCAAAATGAAGTATCACTTGGAGGCAGTGTTGATGTCTTTAAGTTTGAAGAAGATTGGTCAAATCAAGAACCTCAAAATCATGATGAGGTATACTTTGCTTTTAATTATGATCCTCCATTATATACAGATGAAGAAGATCAATCTAGTTTCTGTAGATTAGGTCTTAGTGAAGTTGAGACTATCTCTCTTACAAGTGACCAAGAGGAAGCTGCCTTTTGGGATGAAATAGAACTCTTTTTCCTGAGCCTAGATAGTCAACCTTCATGTAAAAAATAGTCATCAAGTGAAAAAATTTCAAGTGCTCCTATAACCCATCATGAAGTGAGATTAGAGAGCTTTACCAATGATAAATACCAACATTAAGCAAGTCTTGAACCAGTAAGGGATTTTGTCTACATTAGAGACATGTTTGTCCCATTTCATTTATTGGAGAGCATGGAAAAATTATTAGAAATCAAGAAACCTAGTTTACCAGGTTTGATGCCTCAAAATTAAGGTATTTTTCATCCTTGTCCATTACAAGTGAATGATGTTAAAAGCTTCACATTCGATCTAGGAGGGAAGTAAAAGAAAGTTTTTAGAGCTTTGGCTAAATAGATTTTTTAAGGTTTTAAATAATAAAAGTGCTTAGATATAATAATTAGGCATATATGGTCTCTTTAATATCCTATCTTAGGCCTTTGAAATCAGATCCAAGCATAATAACTAGCATAGGTAAGGAAAATCTATTAGCTAAAACTAAGCATGAAACAGGTTTCTACCATTAATGGAAGTCTAAGCATTTAATAAGGTTTACATAAAGAATTAAAGGTCATTTAAATCATAAAAAACCTTTTATAAATGTTTTATTTCATAGTCAGGCTTTTGTATCTTTATGCTAAGGAAAAACCATTTTGGGTAGTCTTGGACAACTCTAAGAGAGCCTCAAGTTTTCACTCGGTATGGTCAGGAAAGAGAGATTTGGGATAGAATATTTTGGTCATTGATAGGTACCCTATTTTCCTTCCACTTTATGGCATTGGTGGTTTGTTTCATCTCCCCATATTTATGAATAATCACTAACATTATAGGGGTGTTTAGATGGCCTATTCATCTATATAGGGTCTAGGTTTTCTTTTATTTCTTTGCTTTAGAATATCAAGGAGACGAATTATTTTGAGGATGTTTTATATAATTATTTTATCTCACTTTAATTTTAGTTTCATTTGCTAATTCATATCCATGAGGATTATTCACTTGAAAGGATAAGGTCTTAGTGTACTGGTTGTTTTGATGAATTCTACAACAAATCTTATTTTATCTTCATTATGGTCACACTAAAAAGTTTCCAACATTTCATAGATTATATATAATATTCAAAAATTATGGAATTAATAGGATTTAATGAAATATCCACCCTTCTTCATATGATTTGTTTTTGGTAGATACTTATACAGAATGTCTATTATCTCTAGAGTATGATTTCTAGGTTGTATTTAATAAGTAATAAGGATTATCTTCAAATGAAAAAAGAAATAACCTTTAGATTTTATGAGTAAATATATAATGGAAAACGTGATAAAAAATAACATCTTGAGAAAGCTAATGGAGTGTGAAAATAAGTTTCAGTTTTGCAAATCTATCTAATATGGTTTGGGAAATCCAAATCCATGTTGAGCATGTATTGAATGAATTTATCCAAGCCCATGATCTTATCAAAAAATCATGGTATATCAACAATAAATTCACTCAACACATGATCAGGTATAGTCTGTACACTTTCTATACATAATAGGACAGGTGTGAAGAGATCCAAGGTTTGATGATTGGTCTCATGTTTCTAGAGGTTCATTAGAGTTCAAGTCAATTAGTGCAAGTTTATTTAGAGATGAGAAAGGTAAGAGATAATAGGATATTATCTAATGTTTTCAATGAACAAAAAAATGAACTTACAGTAGTCCAAGATTCACTACAAAATGTAGATGGTCTTGATTGATCATGGAGATCCACCTAGTGTAGGTTCAATGATCCTAATTGAAGGACTTCTCAATGAGACAAGGACTAATACCATCCTAGTGAAAACTTAGTCTTAGGAGTTAGGTTGAGAGAGATAAAACAAATTGGTTTCCTCTTGTTAGCATTTTTTAAGATTGTTTTATGAATATCAAGGTAATTGATGTTTCTTGGTTTCTTCTCCACTTAATCACTTTGATAGCCCAATTCAAGGCTCTCAAAGCAAATTAGAGTAGAGAAGGGGTATTCATATCTTTAAGACATTTAAAATTCAAATACCAACATCCTAACTCCTCCATAGTCTATATGATGGTCAAAACCATGACCTAAATCTAATAAAACATAGTCATAGTACACAACCAATCACCACCTACATCCTTCTCAAGAGAGTAGGCCTAACTTCAAGTTGGAAAAGAGGAAATGAAGGCATAGTGATAAATGAAAGTGTTCCATATCCTGAATATCATACCATAGTAATAATCATGATTTTAAAGAGGGTAAATATCATGAAAAAAGCTATGAAACAAAGCTACAATCATTTACCTTAAGAATGTCCACCTACAACCATGGTTTGGCTCAGATAGTTGTATGTAGGTAAGTTTGGCCATAAGTTTTAAGAGGGTATGTGGGGTGATTATGAATTAATCAATTTTATAAGGAAATATAGATGAATATATTCATGTTAAAATGGATATTTAACACAATCAAGGACCTAAATGAGCACCTACATCCAACTTTCTCAAGTTTGTCATCATGAGGTTATGTTAGCTGGGAAGGAAATGATTGTTATATATTATAAGTTTTTGGATCAAAAAGGTTTCTTCAATAAGGTAAGAGGTGGTTGATAATGAATAAATACATCATCAAAGCTTAATGATACTAATTTGAGGCCTAATAACAAGCTTAAACTCCTAAACATAGTCAACATGATGACCTATAACCATCTTTTTGGCTTGGACAATGGTAGGAGGTTGAGGTGGATTCAAGGTTGTTGATGCAAGATAATAGAGTCATTCATGGTTTTTAACCAAGGTTACATAATTGAAAATATATAAAATAATTAAAGGAATTGGTTTTCATCTATAGGAGACCTGTGCTCAAGGTTTGGAGATGAACAATGAAGATAGAATAGTGGAAGAGAAGATTATGTGAAGAATAAGAAAGAGTTCAGATTGAATAAGGTATATAAATGGTTTGGAAAGGTGGAAGAGGGTAAAATATGCATTTTAAAGGCCTTATTTGGTGTGGAATGATATAGAACCAAAGAAGTGTAGTTTAAACCTTACACATTCATGTACAGTCTTGTAAAGAGGGTACAAAACTCTATATTTTGATCAATTTGAGGACATTTATGATCAACCAAGGGATATAACTTATTATATAAGTTTTATAATATCAATACATACTTAGAACAAGTTTTGGTTCCATTATAAACGTCCCCAAACACAAGAAATTAATTTTTTAAGGATCTCAGCCTTTACAGGCTTGCACATTTGGTCTAGCTTGGGTTTCTAACCAAAAAACCCCTATTTTTCCTATTTCAACAAGTGAAAAATCATAAAAAATTATAATCAATCCTATTTTATCATGTGTAAATAGAATCATAAGGTTTTGGTTTGATTCCATATGGTATAATATGGATATGAGGTCTAGGTAAGTGTGATAGGGCTTAAGAGGCCTAATTAGAGGGATGCTAACAAAATAAGTACATTCTAAATTTGGATTTAGACCTTGAAACTTATGGAAGGTTTTAAGGAGAAATAGGATGTTGGAAATTTCCTTCATTCCTTAGGAAGGTGGATATACTCTTCAAACAAGCATGAAAACCTCAAAAAAGGGCTACAAGGGCTTGGTGGCTCTAAGGAGGGTTAAGAGTGAAAATGCATGGTGGAATGAGATTTAAAGGTTTAAATAAGTTTGAAAAAGTGTAATATGATCATGAAATATCATCCAAATTTATATTGTCCTCATGAAACCTATAATGAGTTTGGTATGTTGAACTAAGAAAGAGCTTATGTAGAGTGGCTAGTAAATGAAGAAAGTCAAATAAATGGATTAGAGAATGAGATGTGAAAAGTATGGGGAATGAATGATATTAGGATATTAGTAGATTATAATTTAATTTAAATAAGGTTTAAGGATGTGTAATAAAACATATCATTGACATGAAGGTTATATAACCTAGTGAACAAGTTAAAGACATCAATACTAGGTTAATCTTTGAGAATAGGTCAAGTTGGATCCTAAACAATAATGAATGATAGAGGATTTAAAAGATGATGGTAGGAGTTTAAATCAATTAAAAAAAGATTAGAGTGATCTTTTATGTCTTTTTATCACAAAGTTTAAGACCTAAAACTCTCAGTCCGTACACACAACCATGCTAAGGTATAGTCAAGATACCTTTTCAAGAGAGTCTTATGTTTTGAGCTTGAATATAGGATTTAAAAAAATAGATTTTGGAGAGGATCAAGGAAAAGAAAAAGGTTATATATAAAACCAGTAATTAATTGGTTTTTTTTCAATAAGGTAGCATAGTCATCTCACACTCTCTTAAATGCACACATATAGCCTTCTAGACAAGCCTCCCTGCAAGTATTAAGAAGATTGCCATGTCTTTAAAATCTAGTGAGGTTTTCCACATAAGGTTTGAGAATGACTTGGTATGGTGTGAAAATTTCTTTAAAGATATGAAGTTAAAATAAACCCACCTAAAGGTCTGCCACCTCAATCATCACCTACAACCTTCTCAAAGAAACACAATCTTATCTCCAAGTGAAGGGTGAGAAAAAAGTAACCTATTAAAAGAGTCTCATGATGTAATGTTAGTTTAATAGGAAAATGATTATGTATAAAGTATTTATATATCATGGATGAGGTTTCAAAATAATAAGATAATCTCTTTCACCTCATGAAATGCCCACATATAGCCTTGCTAACCAAGCCTATTTCTAAGATTGCAAAGAAGAGAATGAGAGCAAAGTGGTATGTTTTATATTTCCATAGTAAAATAAAGATTCCATGAAGAAAATTTAAGTGTGAAATGGATTTATTCCATTAATACATTACTAATTGAGATATACAGTTAGGTTATCAGGCTACAATCACCCACAATAACACAATCAACTTTTGAAGGTAGTTTTGAAGGGTTTGAAGTTTCACAGCATCTACACATGGAGTCAAGACCCAAAATTTGGTAATATTTTTATTATTACTCATGAAATATTATAATTTAATACTTAATTTCATACCATTGATTAAATTTCCTGATATTTTAGCATAGACCTCTTACAATCAATAGGTAGCCATGGAGGAACAAATGAGATCTAAGCAGTTTGAGGACTTGATAAAATTTTTAGGATCCATATGAGGACTTAAAAGGAAAAAATAAGGTAATATTATAGTCCTAAAATTTTCATTTATTAAATTAATAATCAGGTTTTAAATACAAGGTCCCTTGAGGGCAAGTTCAAGAAAGAAAACTAAAGGAGGTAGCTTACTAGTAAATCTTGGGAAAATCCACCTACAGGCTACAATATGCATAATCCAATTATGAATATTGGTGGAGATGTTCATAATTATTTTATTTTCCTATCCATAATATTGGTGAGGAAAATATGATAGGGACATTATTCACTATTTTTTCACAATCAACCCCCTATCTATTGACAGTCAAAGAACATAGGCAGTGTAAGCAAATTTGGAGGAAAAATCATTTATAGACATTAATATGCAAGATCCAAGTATGGAAATTGGTGGAGATGATTTTAATGAGTGATTATAACCATTTATTCTCTTGTATATGTCACTTTATAAATTTAACTATCCACTATTTACACACAATCATCCACATGTATAGTGGCAACCACCATTGGAGCTAAGAGACATTTTTTAAGTCTACAGGTTGGTGGAGGGTTTTGGACCTCATGGGAGTCTTTGGGAAGATTAATAAGATGATAATAAGTCTATATAAAAATATTTATATTTTATCATAGTAAATTTTCAATGCAAACCATGCTATTGAGGGCTAAAACAAGCGGCAAACAGTTATTCCCACAGGCAGTCTTGAGAGACCATGAAGACAAGGTGAAGCTTGAGCATCAAAAGGAGGTAAAAAGGGATGGAAATGATTTTTAAACCATGGTATTAAACCTAATATACTATTATGTGTTATTAAATCCTTTAAACTTAGTATTAAGCTAGAAGTTAGTCTTAACACCTAGAAGGCCTACACCATGTGAAGGCACATTCAGACCCTATCAATGCAAGATGAAACGTTATTGAGGTATGATGGTATTTTTTATGGAATTAATGATTTATTTAAATTAGGTGTTAATAATTAAAAATTAATTTCACTCTCAAGGATAATTTCAAACTTTTTAGGCCTAAGACATCCAGTTTGAGCCCCTCTTTAAATGCTCATATCTTTCACTACATAGGGAGTTGGGCCAAATGATTTTAGTATGTTTTTATTACTCTTATGTAATTAAAATTAATTATTTATTTAGTTTGGTTTATTTTTTGAGGTTTATGAAATATCATTAAGACTCTAGGTAGGTTTAGAATGCATGCAAAACCCTACAAACAAACTTTTTATGTTTGTACTTTACATACTTCCCACATGGGAACCCAATATTTTAAGGAAATTTGAATGGGTATATATGATAAATATTCATGAAAATAATTTATGTAATTAAGGTCTATATTTTATGAATGATTGTTAATAAGGTAGGCCTATCTAAGCTACCAAAGAGCTTTTTTGACTAGTTTTGGGTTTTTGAACTCCTAGGCCCATGAAATGACCTAGACTCACTTGAAAACTACCTAAAACATGAAAATAACTCTCTAAATCTCATGTCTAACCTATTTTTTTATAATTTTTCATGTTTGGGTGCCTAGGAGGCCCAAAATTACCTTAAAATGTCTATTTTTGTAGGTCTTAAAAGAAACACATGGTATAAATGCATGTAAGAGGATTATTAAGACCTGAATCATGATTATATGGCACTTTAATCCCTTCTCATGGTTTTTTAGGGTGTCTTGCTGAGTTGAAAGGTCAAAAACCCAAGTTTTTAATAATTTATGAAATGTTATAGGTTTAATATAATTTCCCACCATTGTTGTAGGTATTAAATGTGGTCTAAATTTTCATTTTAGTCCTCATAGGAATGATATAGATGTATGTAATCCTTATATAGGTCTATAAGTCCACCTCATGGTGACAAATAGCCTTGAGAACAGGTTCTAAGGCATTTGGTTGAAGATAGCTCAAGCTTAAAGACCCCCATCAATGGAGTCCAATATATTTTTAGGTTTAATGGAGTCCTTTTTAGGTTATAGGGTTGAAGATGAATTAAGAATGAAAGAAATGATAAAATATCAAACATTCAAAATTAACCTTTAGGGTCAATTACAAGCATCGAGTACCAGAATAACTAACCATCATGTAAAGTGACTTCTAGAAGCCAAGTGTAATGGGGTGTAGAAGTTCAAGTGGGAGAGTTTTGAGGTTGGAGGAACAACTTGGAGCATTAAATGAGTTTTCTGTCTTTTAAGACTTTTCTTAAGGATAGTGGAGTGTGACATCATTTTCTTCAAAGATTTTTATCTTCTAGTGTCTTTTTAGGCCAATGATAAGGCTTGGAGACCATTTTGACCTTTGGAGGTTAATTTTATGAGAGAGGATTAGTGATTAATTAATCTAAATGTTGTTAAGACTCCATGGAAGATGGTTGAGTGGAATTTATTGAATTCTAAGAGCTTTCTTCTCCTCTCTCTTCCCTTTTCTTCCCCATTTATAATAAATATTCTCATTTGACAAGGGAAAACCCTATCAAATTTTTTTTAAATATCCTTTTGAAGTAATAATATGACTTATTTTGCCTATCTCTTGCTTGCATCTAGTACTCTAGATAGTATGTATATGATTGCTTTGCGGAGAGGTGTTCTTACTTGATAATTGTCCTTATTTCTTGCCTTTTTTCAAGTTTTCCACAATTTTTGTAGGTATTAACTTGTGTTTTTTTATCATTAGTGAAGGTATAGTGTGAATTTTATACTCCTCCATACTTTACCTCTTGCCTAGAGGCCTAGTTTTAGAAATATTGATGAGAAATGACTAGTTTAAGAGATTGTGTGAGTGAGGGTTGTCTTTAAACTTATTTAGTGTTAGTTTCATGTAATTTGGAGTTTTTTAAAGTTTTTTTCATCACCTTATTTGTATTTTATTCATACCTTGTAACCCATCTACCCCTTTTCCAATTAGAATCATTAGTTTAGGTGAGCTACCAAAAGGAACCAACCTTATCTAGAGGTTTAACCCCATCATAAGATACCCACAACCTAGGGTTGATCTCATTTTGTGGCTAGGAGTGAGAGATCCTATAGAACCCTCTCAGAAGGGTGTAATTCTATGCTACAACAGATCCCCTAGACCCAAAACAATTTTAGCCCAAGATTTTTTAGGCTCCTTTACCATATATACAATAGACTTCCTAAGATCATTATCATCTGTAGTGTACTTGTTAGTATCACCTTTATTGGAAGTATCATCATTTTCCTCTACCTTTTTTCTCTAAAAATTATGGAAAGTTTTCTTAAGACAATTGTTATAGACTTACATACTAAAGTGTTTCAATTAGTTTAATATGTCTCTAGAGCTAGTCATTAAATGGATTATAATACTTTACTTCATAATATGTTGGCACTAGAGATAACATCTTACCCATTACTAGTAGGTTTTGAGGTTCCTAAGCTACCAATTTATGAAGGTAAAGGTGATCCTTAGTGACATATTCAGCAATTCCATGTAACATGCTTGGATTATGATTACAATCACATATTATTAAGAAATATGTTTTCAAGAGGCCTAAAATATTATGCCTTGAGATGGTTCTAATCTTCCAATTTAATCAATAAAAACATTCAACCCTTTGGAAAATCATTTTATACTATGCTTCTCTATCAACATCAGTGACAAGTTATCTTATGCATAAATTGAAGAACTTAAACAAGGGTAAAATGAGCCAATTCATAAAAACTATGATAGCTAAGATGAAAAAATATATGGAAGACAATGAGTTACAAGATATATTCACACAAAGTTGGATAGCACCACTCCATGAGTTTATCATGTTCAAAAAATTCAAATATTTTGATGAGTTATGCCATACAATCAAATGAAGAGAAGTCAAGATCATACCTTTAAAACAACTAAAATATGCACTAAATTCTTCTTCTATTTAAAATATCAAGTGTTACCTATTCAATAACATAGTAATTAATTAGTTGTTGCATCTATATAATTTTTTTTCTATATATTCAGTAGAGATGAAGGTGGTACACCTTCATAAGCAAAAAACCTATATTAAAGAGATAATCGATGTTAAAATATATATAAATCTTCTACAATTCATCCTAAGGTAGTATTATGGACAATACAATGCGTTCCATAAAAAACATAGAAAATGAGACCTTCTCCTACTATACAATAAACCCCACCAAGTCCTACACCTTATTCAGTTACACATATTGGAATAGATTTTATGAGAAGTGATTAAGACAATTAACATAAAATACCTAATGCCTTTTTATTTTTTAATTCATCTACACATAACACTTTTAATCCACAAAAATTCATCTTCAACATCTATTATATAAAAATGCATGATGGTCCTCCCATTGATGGAATCATAAGCTAGTTTCCTTTTAAAAATATAAAAAAACATAGAAAACTCATATATTTCAAAATTAAAATATGTAAAAAATCCAAAAAGATTCAAAATATTGTCATAAATAAATAATTAGGACATGATGATAACATAATGTCCTATGTATGAGATTTGTGCTTGGTATATGTGACAATTAAACATATCCAATACTTGTGGCCCTTGGCCCTATTATTTCTTATGACATTTGAAAATTTCCCTTTTTTGTCACAATCTTAGTGTCCTTTATATATTTCCATTAGCCTTGTTTTTTGTGACATATTCATGTCTACTATATGCAGCCCTTGGCCTTATTGTGTGACATTATGTGTTGTGTTTGTTTTGCTTGTTAAATTTGATTAGTCATGCCATGATCTATAGCATGAACTTTTATTATATAGTATACTTCAAAGATGGTTAATTTAATGCATGCTTCATTGCTCTATCTATATAATCATGACACTTGTATGCCTCTTATTCAATATGTTACATACATGATTCAATGATAATTACATTACTATGATGGCATACTCTCAACATGATGACATGATTATACATAATTATATATTTATCACATGATATAATTAACTCTTATTTTGAGATGAGTGAATTTCATGCTGCATCCATCATCTCATAATGGGGCATCCTAGTGGGTTTGTCTTATATATCTAACTCTTCATGGACAAACACAAATCAAATTTAAGATAGAGAACATGTTTTAAAAATATAAAACACATATTTTAAAAGATTCAAAGTAATTAAAAGATTATATTATATAATAGATTATAGGTTTTCAAATATTCAAAGTAATTTAAAAACTAAACACATGACAAAATGGGTGCATTGATACATATTCTCAGTGAATATGACATACATATGCACTCACTTTTAAAAGACTCAATGTACAAAATCATACACACTTGAACGCATATGCATGGGCATATGAAAAATAGTTACAAGAATAAAGTTACATGTTACTAATGTAGTTAACATTGAGCATACAGGTGCATGACTTTCTGTATCATTGGCAAATATTTAGAGGGCACTATACTTGTTCATGATCATATATACATTTTCAAAGATCAAAATGCATTATACTTGTTGATGCACATTTTTAAAGCTCAAATTTATAATATAAAAGGCATGGTACTTGGTCATGAACATTTTAAAATATCATAGTTACAATTTTAAAAGTATAATACTTGTTCATGCACACATTTTCAAAGTTCAAATTTACAATTTCAAAGGAAAAATGTTCACTTCAATTTAAGTCTATGAGAAATGTGGTCATGATGGGGGCATGAATATTATTCTTTCTCTTTCAATCATGCAAGTAGAATATATATCCATTTATAGTGGTGTGATTCAAATTTGTTATGGGTAATGTATGTTCAATTCTAGTGACACTCAATGGCAATGAAATTACTTCTATATAATCCATTGTGTGGTTCCATATTTTATATGTGTAATGTATGTTTGAGACTAGTGGCACTAAATGGCCTTAGCATCACTTATAATGAACCCATTATCATTTCACCTTTTTGGATTTGTACATTGGGTACTGTTGATATTTTTGTCCCAAAAATATCATTACATCTGATACCTTAAAATAGATCCGCTTTGTTTTTTAAAAAATCCCCTAAAGCACCAAAAACTCATCTTTTCCAAGACTAGTGGAATTTGGAACCCACCATGCACTTTAAACATTTTAAATCATGTAAAATACATGGTGGGCCCTAGATCCTACCATGCACCCAAGCTGGTATAATCCAAAACTCAACATGCACTTTTCACATTTGCAAGCATGCAAAGTGCATGATCGGCTCAAGATCTTGAAAAATATACCTTCAACCTCCATGAGAACCTTCAAGTTCTTCCAACACCTCCAACCTCCATGGGAACTTTTAAATTCTTTTAGCACCTCTAGCCTTTATGGGAACCTTCAGGTGCTTGCACCACCTCCAACCTCTATGGGAACTTTCAATTGCTTCCAACACCTCCAAACTCTACAAGAACCTTCAGGTGCTTTCTCCATGGGAACTTTCAAGTGATTCCAACACCTCCAACCTCTACAATAAATTTTAGGTGTTTCTAGCACCTCCAACCTCCATGGGAACCTTCATGTGCTTCTAGCACCTCCAACCTTTGTGGGAACTTTTAAGTTCTTCTAACACCTCTAACATCCATGGGAACCTTTAGGTACTTTTGGCACCTCCAACCTCCATGGGAACCTTTAGGTGCTTCCAACACCTCCAACCTCCATAAAAACTTTCAAGTGCTTCCAATAGCTCTAACCTCCATGAGAACCTTTAGGTTCTTCTAGCACCTCCAACATCCACAAGAACCTTTAGGTGCTTCCATCACCTCCAACCTTTGTGGCAAATTTTAGGTGCTTCCAACACCTCCAAATTTTGTGGGAACTTTTAGGTGCTTCCATCACCTCTAACCTTCATGGGAAATTTTAGGTGCTTCCAACACTTCTAATCTTTGTGGGAAATTTCAAATGCTTCCAGTAGCTTTCACCTCCATGGTAAAAGGTTATTGTAGCAATAAATGGATCACTATGAAATAATCATAGACATAAGGAAAATATTGAAGGAATGGATCAATAAGGACTTTTAGAAGTGAACTATTTGATGTTGAGAAAGAGAAAACATATTTTACACTTTATATTTTTTATAATGTGGAAGTTACAAAAAGCACAAGTGCAAATTACACTTTCTATTTTTGATAAATGTGAAATGATAAAAGTGTAAAATCATGAAGTGAAAATTGCATGGTTCATTTAGGCAAAAGTCATAAATACTTAAAATTTTGTAAAAGTCTCACTTATGTTTTACAAGTTGGGGTCTTTTACATGGAAAAGTAACTTGAATTTATTTCAAAGTTATCTTTTATTTTAAAAGACTAGTTCTATTTTGGGCACCTCTTTTTACATGAGGAAACTATTTTTAGCCACTACCAAATGAGGAAGAATTGCATGGATCTCTAGTAGTTCCATACACACCATACCATGGCATGATATGCCAAATATCATGCCCAACTCGTGCATGTCACATTTCCAGGTATTCTACCACTCTAAGATGCCAAAAATAGAAGAATTTACCTTTTTGCATGAGGTTTTCATATTTGCATGATCTTATTCAATTGGGCATTCAAGTTTTGTCAACTACATCTTATATATGAGAGATTTTGTATAAAAATGGGAAAAACCCATGGCCCAATCTATCTTTTTGCTGCTAGTTATATTTTCTACATTTTGAATGTATTTACTACATGCTATAACCTTTGGAGATAAATAAAGTTGAATATTTGCCTCTCTTGTGTTGTGGAATCTATGTATGTGTGAAAGTTATTTCATTATTTATGGAAGCTTAGTCTTTTATTACAATCTCAAAAAAAATAATCTATGGTATTTTTCCCTCTTCATACTATTATTTGGAATAAATATATTTTCCCTTTTGTGAAAAATAGCTAAAATATTACCTCTGATTTCTATTTGCATGAGTCTATGCTTAAATAAATTCAATCTATTTTTTACTCTATTGTGTTTGTCAAGCAAGAATATATATCCACTATAAAATATTTGGTGTAATCACCATATTTTTAGTTTTCTAAAAAATTCAATTCTTCAACCCTTTCCCCATCAAAACCCTAGTTTAGGATTCAAAAGCACTAAAGAGCAATATTTATACAAAACTGATATTTTATCATTTTGCATCAAATTTAGTGAAAGGAAGTCACCCTTATTTGAAGATCAACCTCAAATTTCCAAAGTCCAATGGCTTTGAAGGTATTTCCATTATGTCATTAAGAAATTTCATAATAAGCTACAGGATCAAGAAAGGTGAAATCTTATGTGATAATAGTTTTTGGCACACCCAATGTGACCCAAACCTATAGAGAGTGGAAATATTGTTGGTTTATCTTTATTATAATCAACTTTTAGAAGCAAGCAAGTTAGCACCAATGGAGAATTTGAATCAACATTAACTGATATGAGTAGCCCAGGTGCCTAATCACCATCATTTTGTATGTATCATCACCCATTTGATCAAAATTCTTATTCCTTCATTCCTTATCCTTAATATCAAGTTATTAAAGTTCATGGCTTCACCCTAAGTGTCCCTCAAGATTTAATATACTATTCTTATCAGAATTTACCTCTCTCTAGTCAACCAAAACTGAGCCTCATAGAGATTATGCTTGATTTTAAGATAAAACGTAGAGAGATTGATAGGGAAAGGGGATATAATATGTATAAAGAGGAGATTTATTATCAAGATTATCACCATCAATATGAGATGAGTGAGAAATAAATATATCATAAGGAGTGCTTGGCTAGATATATTATAGCCAAAGAGGAGTAGATGCATCAACTTATTATGTGGATGTAAAAAATTGAAGTTTAGATTCAACCCACTCAAAAAGAGGATCCCAAATTCAATACCCCAAGCATCAATCAAGGTAAACCTTATGAAGTTTAAATTAATCCTCCTTGTTTGAAAATTCCAAGTATTAAATGTCCCCTACCTTTGAGAAAGCCTATAAATGTGAAAACTGAGCCTATCATCCCTCAAGAACAACCCTCTCAAAATCCCTTATCACCTCAAGAACCTGAAACCATCCCATCTTGGACCCTCTCCTATGCCAAAGATCCTAACTATGTCATAACCTATCTTATGAAACCACCCTCTCCCACACCCATTCAAGAAAAGGAGGAGGTGGCTAAATCTTACACATTCCCTAGTGGAAATCAATCAAGGAGGACACAAAATAGAAAGAGGAAGTGATAGTCGAGGTACTCTAGGACCCAATTCAAGGAGAAGATGTGTTAGTTGAGCTTAATGATATTGACCTACCAAAGTATCAAGACTCTCCCTCCCTTCCCTAATAACCACCTAAAAATGCCTTAAAGGTCCCTAGTTGGAAGGATACTCTCCTAAGCTACAAGCAAGGTAAACTTCTTTACCCTCCCACCATCTCCTTCATGAAGGAGGAACCTATCTTACAAAGAATAGAAGAGGATATTTTAATCAAATTTGAGCCTAAAGAGGATAACACAATTTTATATGATGATGAGATCATGATAAGTAATCCACTTCATTAAAAAAAGGAAGAGTCAGGTTTTGATCAGACTCCTTGTCATGGTTTTGATGAATTAGAGCCTAAAGGTAGTATTAATGAGTTCATATTTAAATATGTATGTATTCAAGTTGTAGCTGAGAGCAAAGGGGATTTTTATTTATTTCAAGAGATTCCATTTGGTGTGGCTATATATGAATATGACTAAAGTATAGAGATTGACATAGTCAATCATTTAGATAAAGAAGAGAAGGAAATAAAGAACAAAGAGTATTAGGATAATTTATGGCAATAGCTATACCATGACTTCATGAACTAGGTATAGGTTATAAACCAGCCTATGCCTCCTTGAGAACATGAAGATGAACTTGAAAATTAGGTTGAATATTTTGAACAATCTCAATATGAATTTTCCATTGAAGGCAGTACTGATGTATTCAAGAATAAAGAAGAATGGTCAGATCAAGAGCCAAAAGAGTATGACATTTTAGGCCTTAGGTGGATTGATGAATTACCATATGGATCCTTTCAAATGAAACAAATAAAAGATGGTGTTGAAGTTGTCATTGTCTCTGATGACCAAGAGGAAGCTACCTTTTGGGGTGACTTAGAGATTTTTTTACCTAATCCTCAATAGTCAACCAAGCACCAGTTTGAAGGACCTATTACATGTTTTTCTTACTTTAGAACATAAAATTAAGCTATCATATGAGGAGGTTGTAGGGGGGCCTATAGTATAATTTTGAGTAAGCCTTAAATAAATAAACTAATATATCTACATCAGAGATATGTTTTCCCTATTTCATCACTCGATAGCATGCTAAAAGAATCATCAACCAAGCATCTCAACTCACCTATTTTGAGATCTCAAAAGCAAGGTGTTTTTCATTCTGGTTTATCATGGGTAAGTGATGTTAAATCTTTCCCATTTGACCTAGGTGGAAATTAATTGTAAATTTCATCCCTGTACATATTATAATAGTTTTCATGTTTTCCTCTAAGTTCCTTTGTGCACATTTGTTTATTAGGTTAGTTATGTTTTTTAGTAAGTGCTTAAGCACATGTCAAATTCATTAGGTGTTTTATTCCTTAGGTTGTTTTGTTTTTCCCTATTTTATTTGTCTATTTTTTATATTTTGTTCATGTTGAGGCAAATCTTAGTTTGTTCTTCCCTAGGTTAGAGTTTTTTGAACCAAGATTGACTCCATGCCCAATGTCTTAGAAGGATACTAGATTGTGAATGATTAATAGGAAATCATCCTATAGAGGTCACCAAAAATGTTGATATTTTATCCCAAAAATATCATTACATAAGGGAGACCCCCTTTGTTTTTTATAGAATCCCCTAAACCACCAAAAACCCATCTTTTCCAAGACTGATAGAATCTAGAACCCATCATGCACTTTACACATTTAAAAACATAAAAAATACATAGAGGGCCTTAGATCCTACCATGCACCCAACTTGGTGGAATCTGGAACTCAACATACACTTTGTATGTTTTCAAGCATGCAAAGTACATGATGAGCTTTAGTTCTTGAAAAACATACCTTCAACCTTAATAAAAACCTTCAGGGGATTCCAATACCTATAGCCTCTAAAATAACTTTCAAGTTCTTCCAGCATCTCTAACCTCCATAGGAACCTTTAGGTACTTATAGCACCTCCAACCTCTATGGGATATTTTAGGTGCTTTCAACACCTATAACCTCTGTGGGAACCTTCAAGTGCTTCTAGCACCTCCAACCTCCATCATAACTTTTAGGTGCTTCCAGTACCTTCAACCTCCATGGGAAATTTTAGGTGCTTCCATCACCTACAATTTCATGGTAACCTTTAGGTGCTTCTAGTACATCCAACCTCCATGGGAACTTTTAGGTGCTTCCATCACCTCCAATCTCTATAGGAACCTTCAGGTGCTTATAGCACCTTTAACCTCCATGGGAACCTTTAGGTGCTTCCAGTACCTTTAACCACTACAAAAAAATTTAGGTTCTTCTAGCACCTTCAACCTCTTTGGGAACCTTTATGTGCTTCCAGTTGCTCCAACCTCTATGAGAACCTTCAGGTGCTTCTAGCACCTTCAACCTCTGTGGGAAATTTCATGTGTTTCCATCACCTCTAACTTTTATGGGAACCTTCAGGTGATTATAGTACCTCTAACCTTCGTGGGATCTTTCAAGTGCTTCTAGCACCTCCAACCTCTATGGAAACTTTTAAGTGCTTCTAGCACCTTCCACCTCTATGGGAAAAGGTTATTGTAGCAATAAATGGATCACTATGAAATAATTAGAGATAGAAGGAAAATCTTGAAGGAATAGATCAATAAGGACTTTCATAAGAGAACTATTTGATGTTGAGAAAGAGAAAACATATTTTACACTTTATATTTTTTATAATATAGAAGTTGAAAAAAACACAAGTGAAAATTTCACTTTCCATTTTTGATAAATGTGAATTGATAAAAGTGTAAAATCATGAAGTGCAAATTGCACAGTTCATTTTGGCAAAAGTGATAAAGAATTAAAAAGTTTTAAAATTATCATTTTTGTTTTGAAATTTGGGGTTTTTTGCATGGAAAATTAACTTGAATTTATTTCAAAGTTATCTTTTATTTTGAAAGACCATTTCTATTTTGGGCACCCCTTTTTGCATGAGGAAGCATTATATGGAGATCCAAAAGTTCCATCCATGCCATACCATGCCATGTTATGCCAAATATCATACCCAACTCGTGCATGCCACATTTATAGCTGTTTCACCACTCCAAGATGCCAAAAATAGAAGAAATCACCTTTTTTGTATGAGGGTTTCATATTTACATGATCTTCTTCAACTAGGCTTTCAAGTTTTGTCAACTACATCTTATCTATGAGAGATTTTGTATTAAAATGGGAAGACCTCATGGTCCAATCTATCTTTTTACTTATAATTATAGTTTCTACATTTTGAATGTATTTACTACATGTAACCTTTGGAGAGAAATAAAGTTGAAGATTTGCCTCTCTTGTGTTGTGGAATCTCTATGTATATGCAAGTTATTTCATTATTTGTGGAAGCTTAGTCTTTTATTATAGTCTCAAGAAAATTTATCTGTGGCATTTTCCCCTCTTGATACTATTGTTTGGAATGAATATCTTTTCTTTTTTGTGAAAAATGGATAAAATAATGCCTCTAATTTCTATTTGCATGAGTCTATACTTAAAAAAATTAAATCTATTTTTTTATCTACTGTGTTTTTCAATCAAGCATTTAGATCCACTATAAAATATTTGGTGTAATTACCATATTTTTAGTTTTTTACAAATTTCAATTCTTCAACCCTTTTCCTCATTAAAACCCTAGTTTAGGATTCAAAAGCATAAAAGAGAGAGATTTATACAAAACTGATATTTTATTAGTTTGCATCAAATTTAGTGAAAGGAAGCTAGCCTTCTCTAGAGATCAACCTCAAATTTCCAAGGTCCCACGGCTTTGAAGGTTTTTCCATTGTGTTATTAGGCAATTACATAACAAGTTTGAGGATCAAGATAGGTGTAATCCTATGTGATAACAGGTACTATTACCCATTCATGAGAGTTGGAATTACATATTTCCAACTCAATGGCATGATTAGTTATTTGAAATTTTTACTTAATCACTCTCAATTTTCCATTGGTTTAAAATTATCCAAGTGCTTCATTAATGGCGCACAATTCTTCATCATCTCTTATAGGTTACAAATCAATTTGGTTTCATCTCCATATAGTTTTACTCCTTCCTTTCTCTCCTCTCATTTTTTAAATTTTAAAAGTTTAAATTTTTCAAATTTCAAATATGGGTAAATGTTTACTTCATGTGTTATTTCAAGGTTTGTTAAATTTGAGTGCCCTGAATAACTAGTCCTATCAAAGATAAAGTGTGTTTTACACAATCAATTTCAATTATTTATCCTTTACTCTAGAAAATTAATTACTATAATAAAGGGAGGGAACATGTAAACACATAAACTTGGTCACATGTACTTGACAATGATAACTATTGACACATACTAAACCACATGACTTATGCCCAAATACATGAATCTTATTCACCATTACATTAAGGCATTTATCTATATGTGGACTTGACAAAAAAAAATCATCATTGATACATATAACTTCCCATGTCAAATGCTCAAATTACCTCATATTATCCTCAAACTATCTTTATCCATGGACAATTATCCCTAATTTCATAGGATATATACATGTTAGATAGATAGGGCTGCTACCATGCGCTTATCCACCTAAAGCAACCACATCATGCACTAAATAATAACCAGATTTAAAAGTTATAATTAACCTTTTGGGTTTTCATTTGCATTTCATAAGTTTGGTTAAATTAAATTATCAAAAGGTTATCATATAAATATAAATCAAAGTTCATTCATTATCTCCACTTAGATACTAGTTGGTTTCTAGCTTACACACTATTTCACGTTGAGAAAATTTGTCCTATTCTTTCTATATTCAAGATCACTCATGATGAATAGACATAATCCAAGTCTACAACATCTTTAAAAAATCAATATCTTTCATTTTCAAGTATCAAATCCATATTTTAAGCTACATACACATAGTCAAGGAGCACAATTGCATAATCACTCTAGGTAAGATAACTACATGGGCTTGATTTCCCTCTTTAGACTATTGGATATGTAAGTAGTGTTTAATCATCAAGGGGGTGATTGACATCAGCTTAGTAAATTACACTCTCCCACTCTTTTTTTAGGTTTTAAAATTTCAAGGTGCCCTTAGGGTTTCAAAGAAAAAAATAAGGAAAAAAATGAAATTTATACAGCATAAAATGAATTATAGTATCTTAGCCTACTCATTAGACATAGATGCAGGTAGTGAAAATTTTAGATTTTTATTACAATAACTGCAAATAAGTCCATGGTAAACTAAAATAAGTAGCCTATGTTTTTGTCTATAAAGAGTTATCCTATCTAGGAATATTATCATAATTTCCTTTTGATCTCTCAATGTCAAAGTTATGTTTTTCTATCTTTTCTTATCAGTCATTAGTCACAATCAACTAGGACAAGTCTACATTCGATAAACATGAATGACTTGCACTATTGTCTAAATAGTGTAAACCTGTCTAAAATGGTCTTATATTTTGTCTCTGACCCTAAGCACACATGGTCATATCCTTTGTTGATTTCCACTCTAAAATACTTGAAACAGTCTACATAAATACTAATTTTAGCTAAGTATATTTCTTTTTAGTATTTTCCAAAAATAGCAATTTTTCATATTAATCGATGTCTAAAATTAAAATTATTAACTATTACACATATTTAGCATTTTGATATCTATCAATTTTTATGCCTAATATCACAAAGTGTTATGCCCAACTTTTTGTCTCAAAACCCATGTAAAGTATGTTAATTTTTTTGGGTTTACTTAATTTAATGATGCCTAATTGTTTAATTTTTGTTACTTAATACTTTAACTATTGTTTTCATTATTGTAATAAGAGTTTGACATATAAAATTATTAAAATGGTTTATTTAATTTCATTTTACTTTCTACCACAATTATTCTTAGGAAAATGAAATACAACATGCTTAGGTGAGAGTTAAGTTCATTTGTGGTTTCTAAAATCATTACACAACATGAGAGTCCATTAATATTAATAGTATAGTTATTAAGTGAGAAAGACAAATATGACGTCTTAAAGATAAGGTCTATTTTGATTTTATTTTTTTATTTATTTAGTTTAATACGACAACCTAAAAATTAACTAAAGTCAATCAACACAAGTGAAATAGAGATAATAATTACTTATAAATGTGTTACTGCACTAAGGCAAACCAAAGAAGTATCCACTACGTTATTACACAAACATTCCCCCCAAGAGCACTCAAATCAAGGGAAGTTTACAATATAATACTCATCTTGAGGAAACTAACATGAAAACAATCAATCTTTATATATATATATATATATATATATATATATATATATATATATATATATATATATATATAAGGGTTAATAATAATCAAACATAGATCAATCTCAAAATTTATTTAATTATTATTATTCATAAAGTTAATTTAAAAAATATATATCTTAGACTAATTTGAGGAACGATGATGAGACCACCCCTAACCTAGCCTATGACCTTAACCTAATTCCCCCATAACTTGGGTAGCCTACATATCCACTCCTTATAATTAGGGTACGATAAGTTCTCCTTGAACTTTTGATGGGTCTCCTTAATGAGACATCATCACCTAAAGGGAATTGAAATTTTGAGCCAACAAGGAACAAGATAAGGCAACTCAAACAAGCTTATATAAGCTCTAGCCATCAAACTAAAGATGAAAAAAATCACTCAAAAGTTTTTTATCACATGTGTTTACCCAAATCACTATCATTTAAGAGCACATATAGGATTCAAAAGTAATGACAAAATAACACATGTTCTTTTGACCAAAAAAAAAATATTTTTTATTATATATTTTATCTTATAATGATCGAAAAAGCTTCATCTCTTGAGAGAGTATACTAACATGGAAGATCACAAAGTTCACTTACTAGAGGTACAACGAGAGTCACCACCCAACATCTAACTATAGTCATAATTACTATACAAAAAATCATATGATGAAATTATCAATTATAATGACACAAACATACAAAGAAGATACCCCTAATAATTTGAGCTATGGGTAAGTGCTCTTAGGGTTAATTAATAATGTCTGAGTTAAAAGACCACTCAACAAGTTAGGTGTTGATTCCTTCACTAGGGAAGCATAATAAAGGTTAGTTATATAATGAGCATTCCCACTTCCCATGCTACATACATATCTATGATGATCACCTTCATATGTAGAATCAAGGTTAGATGTAGTTCATTCATCACCAAAATGAGTATTAGATCAAACATGAATGTATATGACCTTTTCCAAATAGTATTATGACTAAGTTAACATAGATACACTTTGAAAGTAGCATCATGACTACTAATTGGCCCAAGCATATGTATACACTACCAAGTGATACAAGATGCATCCAACATATAGTAAAATCACATTTATACTTATAAACTCTGAGCAAAGAACAAACCAAGGGCAAAATATACTATTAATAAAAGGGTGTATGATAGTCACAAACCAATTTATATATGGCAATAAGGTATTTTAACAAACACTATAATAAAATATGCTCTTAAATAATATAAAACACCCCAATTTCTAAGCTAATTAATGAGGTACAAAAGTACCCCTTGTATTAATTCACAAGGAGATAGTTTTTTCTATGTATTAAGACAAGTTTACTAAGCTAGAGATAACATGTGTTAGGCATTGGAAAAAAATTATCAGGAAGAAACTAATAAATTTACTTAGCATTCTAAAATAAATTTAATGGTTGTAAATCACTTTACAAAAATTATTTATGAGACTGGATTTAAAATGACCTTACTAAAAATTTAAAAAACCATGATAAATTTATTTGATTATTCTATTGATAATTTTAATCTATTAAAATTATGTTAAAACTTTTATATTTGAAAATTTACATTTTTAGATATAATGTATTCTCATTGATTCCAAATTTACTTTAGAAACAAGAACCAATAGTGAAAAATTTATCCCACAAATTGCCTCCAAAAAGGGTCAAAAGGGATAGTTAATGATGGACTTAAAAATCATAAATTATTGTTTCCATGTTTCACAACCTAATAAAATTAGTTCCAAGCCTCATATTTGGAAATTTAAAATTTTATATATTTATTTTCTTCAATTTCCAAAGGGGTTTTAACCAAGTTTCAAAAAGGGTGGAGAAACACTAAAATTTGTTTGTCACATAGGTAAGGTATTTATTTCACATTTATTCTATCTTATATAGTTTTTCAATGCTAACCAAACATAATTACAAAACATATTAATCATGTCTTAATGTAAATTAGATAAGTGCTTATTGATAATTATAGTTTCCCTAAACTACTTAAATTTAGTTAATAACATATTAAATATGATTTAGTCTTGAAACAACAATTCATTATTTACTCAAACTAGTTTCCCAAGTTATTTGATTCCAAAATAATGACATATGTAAAGTAAACTTAAAATTAAATTAATCTAGTTACTCATCAAGATATCTTAGGTATATTAAGAGCATTCAAACTATTGTAAACAAATAAATATTAGATGAATTTCATTTATTTATTTAACATTATTGGCTACATAAATTCATAAGCTATAACAAGGTCATTGATAAACTATCAACATTAGAATATATGCATTGAATTGTCCAAAATTAGTAATTTTCATGACTATTCACATAGCCTTACTAACCCATTATGGCTAAAGGATGAATTATTTTTGCAAGTTGAGAAAAGTGATTTCTAATTCTTAATTAAGTTAAATATTTATTTTCAAGGCCCTTTACTTAAATTCACATGAGAGCACAGTTGTTTAGGAATTAAATTTATTTAGGAAAAATAAATGATTAATAATAATTAAGGAATACTCTATATTATAGTTTAGTTTCACTATCAGAAAGAAAACCACTCAAATAAATTAGTGATTCCCAAGTTTGAATTTAAGGCATTATGCATGTTCAAATGAAAGGTTTAAGAGGCTCACAAATTTAATCAAGAAATTTGATAATATATAATAAGGGGTGAATTTATAATTAGGGGATGTACTGTTAGGGGGTGGAGGTAATCCAAGAACAAACACACCTGTTCTAATTCCGCCTGTTAGGATCTTGCTCCTCAGAAAGAGCACAGTATGATTACCAAATATAAGCAATTGAATATGCGGAAATAACCAAAAACACAAGTAACTAGAATTCACCAATAGCACAGAATATGAGAGACAATACACTATCTTGTATTAACACTTTACAGAAAAGAATACAACAAAGAGCCGCCACACTCTTTCACCTTACAGAGGTTCGCCACACCTCAAGTGTACAGTAATTCTTCTCACACACACTCTCCTATACAAAAAATGGTCCCAACAACCAACTCACACACAGAATTGGTGTTCACCTCACCAACCAGTCAATAATAACCCTACCGATACACCAAGCACTCTATAGCACTTCAAGCTGATCTCTCATGAACCTGCAACCTGCAATTCAAAGACCAAACTTACATGTAGATCCCCTATGAGCTTGCAACAACCTGCAACTCAATGATCTTACAACTAGAAGGAACTCTTCCTTTCTATCTCATGCATGTACAATACATGCCAATGGGTCTATAAATAGATCCCTAACTCAAACAATAACTTAGACTCTTAATTTAGACAATTATCCTCGCAGCCCAAGACTCTAACTGGTCTTAACATGCAAAATCTTCGTTCACTTAACTAACTGTCTGTGAAATGAGCAGTTCTAGAACACACAGGCGACCGATGCCGGTCCCTGCTAGTCTGGTTCTGCCAACGTCGGCCGACTTCCTGCCATCGCCGGTGGCCTTCTGCACTGGTCTCAACCGACGTCGGTCCTGCTGCCGACGCTGGTGCTCCTGGATCTCAGCAACCTTTGTTCCTCAATTTGCAAAGGGTTGAAGCTTTTAGCTCCACAACCTAACAATCTCCCACTTGGAGATAAATAGCTGCAACCTGTACCTGTACCTGTACACTGTCTAGTTTGTTCCCTTGGCTATGTATCCCTCCTCAAGATCACTCTTGAAGACCAACCACCACAAATTCCATGGTGCAAAACCTATCATCCAAATTACCTGCCACATCCGCATCTACAACCATGTAGATAAAGAACTTAACCCTACATAGCATGTGCACCTGCTGCTGGTCCCACTGAACTGCCCTTCAGTATTACTTTCCCGAATTGACTCCAAACTTGTGACAACTCCCACTGCTTGGGAAAACTCAGGTTTAGTACATACCATGCACTCAACCTCATTATGTGAATCAAGACACCTATTCTGTGAACTGTCTAACCATCGACGTGCTAACCGGTTTCACACAATCATCCTGAAACAAAGTCAACAAGACCTCCATGTCTCTAGAACACACTCATGTCAAAGAATCTTACTGCTCCCAGATTCTCCATGACACACCCCTGAACTAGCTTTACCTTTAGTTCAGCAATACCTGTATATGTAACCCTGCAACAAGCACATCATACAGAAAATAGGATAATGTAGCTAATATTATCCAACCTGGTAAAGAGAAACACAATGATCAAACCTCCATTGCCCTGCAGCTAATACAAGATCATATACCTTGATCTTCTATCTCACATATCCATTTCCACTCTTCTTCATCCTTAACATCCATTCGTCTCTCAGTGCTTACTTCCAGCTGGCAACTCTACCCAAAACACCAGTTTGGTTCTCCTCCAAGGAATCACATCCTCATCCATGCCAAGCTCCCACTGTTTCCTGGATCTACCTTTTCTACTTCTTTAACAACTTCCTGGTTCTATACCATAAGTGAGAAACAAGTAGTGTAAAGAAGGGAAATGATGAATTTAAAAACTTACTTACACCTTCAGTCGTCCATATGGGCGCTTGAGACTCCATGACAACTAGCTGTCCACCCAAAATTCATCTCAGTGACCGATGCCGGTCACATCTCAGTCTACAGCCGACCGATGTCGGTTCCCTGCGACTACCTCCTTGCCGACGTCAGTTTCCCCTGGCCGATGCCGGTCCTTTTTTGCCCTGAGTCACCGACATCGGGCTGCACATAGCTGACGTCGGTCCCTGTCTGGACACCGACGCCGGTTTTCCTGCCGACGTCGATCTCTATGTTTTTCTAGTGAGACCTGACTTTTTCCCGTGAGCTCCTTTTGGATCAAACCCTTGTCCAAATCACCCTTGCTCTGCTCAAAATTCCTCTGCACCTTATGCTAAACTCTGTCCGTCACCTTTTCCTTGAAAACCAAGGCTTTCCTGTTCTTGTCACTAACATCGGATTCCTCAAGAAACGTCACCTTCTTCTTCTGCATACAGAAACCACGATCCATGTCTTCCAAATCCAAAAGCATACTCTTTGACTCAAGAACCAGCATCTCTTTCTTATCTATGTGACCAAGCCTATTAAGCCACATCTCTGAATCTACAGCTGAAGTAGATAACCCAGAAAGAGAATCAGTAATACAAGTAGATAGATAAAGTGTACCTACTTTCTTACCTCTAGCTACAACAAGTGTACCCTTGGTAACCTTCCAAGAGTCCACTATGAGAGTTACTGTGCAACCCTCATCACCCAAACTTCTAACAAAAATCAAATTCCTCTTCAGAATTGGGACATGCATGACCTCTTTTAACACCCATGTGTCACCTGTCTGCAATTTCAGCTTCACTTTGCCTTTGCCAACAATCTGACAAGGCTTTCCATCCCCTACACAAATTTCTCCAAAGTCTCCCTAGACATACTCATGAAAAAATTCCCTATGTGGGGATGCATGAGAAGAGGCACCAGAATCTAAAACCCAAAATTCTACTTTATCCAAAGAACATACTAGAGCATCCTATGCAACGTAATCCGCAACATCTGCTTCTTCTCCATGTCCTTCATGCTGATCTTCACCTGATCTACAATCTCTCTTTAAGTGCCCTTGCTTTCCACATTTCCAGCAGGTTATTCTGCCATACTTGGACTTGGACTTCTGCCCATCTTCGACCTTGATCTCCCATGCTCTATCTTCTCTCTTGTCCTTCCTCTGCCTTCAACACTCAAAGCGTCACTTGATGATTCACCTGTGTTTTTCCTGCGTATCTCTTCATTCAAGATCACACTCACAACATCATCCACTTTTAAGACTTTTGAAGGAGACACAGTATTAGAAACTGCCATTACCAAACCTTCCCAACTTTTAGGTAATGAACACAAGATTAAGAGAGCTCTTATTTCATCATCAAATACAATATTGATTGAACTTAACTGGTTTACCAAACCATGGAAATCACTAAGATGGCTATGAATAGATCCACCTTCCAACATTTGCAAATTAAATAAACGCTTCATAAGAAATACCTTATTAGAAGCTGAAGGTTTTTCATATAAATTTGCCAAAGATTTCATCAACTCCACTGTTGTCTTACACTGTGATAAGCTGGAAATCATAGATGATTCAAGACTCAATCTAATAGATCCCAGAGCCTTCCGATCAAGAACCTCCCATTCTTCATCTTTCATATCCGAGGGTTTGCTAGCAACCCCACCCAACGGTAAGTACAAATCTTTTTGATACAGATAGTCCTCAATCTGCATCCTCCATAATTGGTAGTTCTTGCCATTAAAATTTTCCATTCATAGTTGACTGTTTTCTGCCATTGCTCAACTCCCACTCAAACAGAAACCCTGTGAGTAACCTGTAATCAAAACACACTACCCAGATCTACACCAATCTGTTAGTATCCCAACCAAAAGCTTTGATACCACTTGTTAGGGGGTGGAGAAAACCAAGAACAAACACACCTGTTCTAATTCCACCTGTTAGGATCTTGCTCCTCAGAAAGAGCACAGTATGATTACCAAATATAAGCAATTGAATATGTGGAAATAACCAGAAACACAAGTAACTAGAATTCACCAATAACACAGAATATGAGAGACAATACACTATCTTGTATTAACACTTTACAGAAAAGAATACAACAAAGAGCCACCACACTCTTTCACCTTACATAGGTTTGCCACACCTCAAGTGTATAGTAATTCTTCTCACACACACTCTCTTATACAAAAAATGGTCCCAACAACCAACTCACACACAGAATTGGTGTTCACCTCACCAACCAATCAGTAATAACCCTACTGGTACACCAAGCACTCTATAGCACTTCAAGTTGATCTCTCATGAACCTGCAACCTGCAATTCAAAGACCAAACTTACATGTAGATCCCCTATGAGCTTGCAACAACCTGAAACTCAATGATCTTACAACTAGAAGGAACTCTTCCTTTCTATCTCATGCATGTACAATACATGCCAATGGGTCTATAAATAGATCCCTAACTCAAACAATAACTTAGACTCTTAATTTAGACAATTATCCTCGCAGCCCAAGACTCTAACTAGTCTTAACATGCAAACTCTTCATTCACTTAATGAATGGTTCGTGAAACGAGCAGTTCTGGAACACACAGGCGATCGATGCCGGTCCCTGCTAGTCTGGTTCTGCCAACGTCGACCGACTTCCTGCCATCGCCGGTGGCCTTCTGCACTGGTCTCGACCAACGTCGGTCCTGCTGCCGACGCCGGTGCTCCTGGATCTCAGCAACCTTTGTTCCTCAGTTTGCAAAGGGTTGAAGCTTTTAGCTCCACAACCTAACATGTACCCAAAGAAGGGCGATCATTGAGTTTTAAAATAAAAGTCAAAAGTCAACTAAGATGAATAGTACTATTTATTTTAGGATCAAAATTCTTTACTCTCCCTGAGATTAAAATGATATAGGTTGATATATAATCTTGAGTAGGTACTAAGAATTTTCCTTTTCTAAGTCACATTTGATTCCTTTTAAATGTAGATTAGAAAAAAATAAAAAGAGTTTTACTTGATCCAAAGTATATACATGTTGTATAATTATCATATGTACCAAGGTTAAATTATGAAATAGTTTTAAATAATTAAAATCATACTACTTTATTTACTTCATTTATATGAAAAATATTAAAACAATTTGACACACACACACACACACTTCCTCACACATATATAAATGTTATATTTAATATATTATGATAAAAAATACATGTGTTATTTATTGTGTGTGTGTGTGTGCACGCGCGCACACGCGTGTGTGTGTGTGTGTGCGTGTGCGTGTGCATGTGTGCATGTGTGTGTGTGCGTGTGTGTGTGTGTGTGCGCACGCGCGCGCGCGCGTGTGTGTGTGTGTGAGTGTGAGATTAGGGAATGTTTACAAAAAATAATTCTAATAAAATAATAATAATAATAATAATAATAATAATAATAATAAAAGCTAATGCTAGGCTGCAAGCCCCACACAAGTTATGGTTCAAAATTTAGTTGCAAGGCACCACTTCTGAACCTACCTATCCCTAGAGGCCTCGACATAGTCATAGTCATATCTAACATGGCTATAGTTGGTCATAGCTAGGACTGTTATAGTCCAAACCAGCCACCACCGAGTCAGGGGGTTATTATTATTCCCTCCTCCTAAAGATACACATGCACGCACACACACATGCAAGTACATACACACACATGCACACATAGACACTCATAAATTAAAATAATGTGTCTTAACATTAACCATAATTTTTATTTGTTTATTATTATATATATATATATATATATATATAATTTTAAAATTGATTTCCATTTTTATAAATATTTTTATTTTATTAGGTATATATATGATCTGATTTAATAATATTTTTAATTAATGATCTAAGGTATATGTATGCCCATATATATAAATACATATTTAAATTCACATTTTAGAATGTGTAGGATGAATTTGAACATATTAATTTAAATCTCATAATAAGTAATTTTCATTCTTTTTCTCTTTTATGATATAAATAATTTAAAATAAATCTTTTTTCTTTCAAAACTAGTTTTCAAGACAAAAGAGAGAGATAGGGTGGAAGGGAGAGAATGTATTCTTACTATGATTTAAAAATTAAAAAAATAAGATTAATTCTATGAGAGAGTAAGAGATACATGATTTATATTCCATTCACTTCTCACAAGGGAAGAATAAACAATCATTTTTCATATTTTAACATAGAAAGCTTATCTTTTGACAATACACTATATGTCACTAACTTTTATCAAAAGAAAAAAGAGAAAGGGAAGAGGGAAGATAGATGGAAAGAGAGTTTATACACACAACCATGCCTCTAATCAAACTTCTCATTTTCCACTTATTCATCAATAAAACTAATTCCTTCTCTTACATAAGGTGAGATATAATAATTCCTACCTCTTCTCCACCATTCAAAAATCAACATTATGCCTCCAAGTCTTCAAGAGATCTCATCCCAATCTCCTCCTCCAAGAAACTCCTCCTAGGATTACTCAATAACAAAAATGAGCCATTAGTGGGAGGTTAAATATAATTTCCTTCCACTAGACTCCACACACACTTATTAATGGAGTGGGGTACCTTTCTTACAATGATCATTTTCTAGTCATAAAAGGACCCACACCTTTCTTATAATGCCCATACTTTTATTACACACTTATTAAATGTATTTCAAGTAACACGTGGGTTTACTTTCACATGTAAACCCACTTCCTTACATGAGTATATTACTCTATATTCAATTCACTTACAAAACCTCCTACACACTTCAACTAGTGGGTCAAGCCTACCAACTAGTCTAGGACCCTAAGCATTGTAGGCTTCCTAGAAAACCTACTAGATAGGCCTCATAGCATTTCTAAGAGGCATATGAGCTCTTTTCATTTATATTTTAAAAATATTGACAAGTTTAAGAATATTCAATATATGATTAGGATGTATAATTTTAAATTTAATTAATTCTTATTAAATTATTAACAAACATTAATCAATTAAAACAAGTAGGGAAACAAAAAATTCAAATTCCTACACAAACTAAGGGTTGTCACACCTAGAAAACACCTTGAATTGGCACAAAAAACATAGTTCCATTTACACAAGCATCTATTTTCAAATGAAAATAAGTAAAATAAATTGGTGAGCCTATACATTTTAGAGCATTATTTTTTATGATTTTTCTCCTAGGTTTTCATATTATTTTTATCTCTACACAAAAAAATATTACATTTTGATTTGGTTTTAAATTTTAGTTTCTTTTTTTCTTTTTTTTCTTTCTTTTCCTAGAAATTATGTTCATTCAATTTTAAAACTCATAAGATCTATTATTTTGTGCAAAGCAGCCTTCAATTTTACCTCAGACATGGTGTAAGGGGTATCTCTCCAATACTCAATCCATTAGATAACATTATATATGGATTTTAGTTTCTACATACCTTACAATAGATCAAAAATTACTAGGGTTTTGTTTTTTAGCCATAGGAAGCCTTTAACCATTTATTCTTGTAACCCACTAGTAAATGGTTATCCCTAAGAAGTTATTCTCAATGTGCCCTAGAGATAGGATACCATGGCTATGGAATGTTTGAATCATTTTTAGTTAGTTCCTTTTTGGATCATATTTTATTTTTTATGATTGAGATCAATATATCTAAGAGCCTACAAAATAAACACACCTTGACTATTTGTACCCTTATTCTCTTTTGAAAATTCAAATTTTCAAAATCAAATCATGGTAATAATGAGTGAGTTGTGCTTATATATATTAAGGTTCATCATCACATTATATATTAATTTACAAGGTTTTATTGGAATATTATTATTAATCAAGTTTAAACACAATAAGAAGGATAAAATTGTTAAGTTGTGGAGCTAAAAGCTTCACTGATGCAAATGGTGGAGGTTGCTAAGTGTCAAAGTAACCGATGTCGGTCAGGCCAACCGACATCGATCATATTCAGTGTACACAGTAATCGACATCGGTTAGGGGTCGGCCAGCATCGGTCAGACAGGAACCGACGTCGGTCACCTGTGTGTTTCCAGAACTATTGTTCTAATTTTAGACGGATAGTTAGTTTGCATGTAAAGACTAATTTTAGTCTTGAATCTGTGTTTCTAATTATTGTTTGGTTTGAGATCTATTTAAGAGACCCATGGGGCTGTATTGTAAAGAAGGACTAAAGGATTAGATCCTCAAGTGTAAGATCTAGAAGGAGGTCTGCAAGAGTGCAAGACCAGGAAGATCTACATGTAAGCAAGGTTAGTTGATCTATAAGGTGTGCAAGATTAGTTAGATCTGTTGTGTGTGTGTGTCTATAAGGTAGGCAAAACAACCATTGAGTTGATTGTCACCGGTGGTACTTGGAAGTAGGCAACAACAACCATTGGGTTGATTGTCATTGGAGGGAACAACTCAGTGTTGAGTTGGTTGTAATTGGTTGAGAGAGAGAGAACTCTTGAGGGAGAATTACTGTACACCCAAGAGGTATGGGAAGAAGTTTGTGATTTCTTTGTTGTATTTCCTTCTAGAAGAGTGTTAATACAGATTGTATTGTTTCTCGTATCATCTATTCTTTGCTGCTTCTGAATTCTAGTTACATATTACTTCTGGTTTAATTCTGTGTTTAGTTATTTATACAAAGGTAATAAATTGTACTCTTTAGAGAGGTTCACTAACAATTGGTATCAGAGCTTTGTGTTCTAGATCCTGACAATTGGTATCAGAGCTTTGTGTTCTAGATCTTGACAATTGGTATCAGAGCTAGGATCACTAACAAGTGCAAGAGTGGGTTAGTGTTTGTTGATTACAGGTCACTCACAGGGGTTTCTATTTGAGTGGGAGTAAAGCAATGGCAAAATAAAGTAAGCTAATAATGGAGAAATTCAATGGCAATAATTATCAATTATGGAATTGTGGAAAGAAAGGGCATGTAAAGAAAGATTGTTGGTTGGTAGAAGATCAGCATGAAGGAAATAAAGAAGCAAATGATGTAGGTATTGTTGCACAGGATGCTCTTATATGTTCCTTGGATAAAGTAGAATCTTGGGTTTTAGATTTTGGTGCCTCTTTCCATGCAACCCCAAATAGAGAATTTTTTCATGATTATGTCCATGGAGACTTTGGAAAAGTTTATTTAGGGGATGGTAAGCCTTGTCAAATTGTTGGCAAAGGGAAAGTGCAGCTGAAATTGCAAACTGGCAACATATGGGTGTTGAAGGATGTCATGCATGTTCCCATCTTGAAGAGGAGTCTAATTTCTGTAAGAAAGTTGGGTGATGAGGGTTGCATAGTAACTCTCACAATAGAATCTTGGAAATTTTCCAAGGGTGCGCTTGTATTAGCAAGAGGTAAGAAAGTAGGTACACTTTATCTATCTACTTGTATTACTGATTCTCCTTCTATTTTATCTACTTCAGATGTAGATGCAAAGATGTGGCTCTGTAGGCTTAATCACATGAGTAAGAAGGGAATGAATGTTCTTAAGTCAAATGGTAATCTTTTAGATTTGAAAAACATAGATCAAGATTTCTGTGAGCATTGTATTTTTGAGAAGAAAGTGAGGTTTCTCACAACTGGGTCAACAAAGAAGAAGCACAAGTTAGAGCTTGTTCATGCAGACATGTGGGGACCAACTCAAGGAGCTTCTATTAGAGGATCACTATGTTATGCTATAAGAAAGGTATGGGTTTATTACATAAAGAGGAAAACTAATGTTTTTGACAAATTTAAGAACTAGAAAGCCTTGGTTTTCAAGGAGAAGATGATGGATAGAGATCAACTCAAGAGGCTGAATAATTTTGAGTAGGGCAATGTTGATTTGGACAAGGTTATGATCCAAAATGAGCTCACGGGTAAAAATCATCACTCACAGGAAAACACAGACGCCAACGTCAATCAGGCAAAAACTGATGTCAATTAGGCAGGAACTGACGTCAGTCAGGTGGAGACCAAAGTTGGTGATGTCAGGCAAGTGGACACTGATGTCGATTAGGGAATTGACGTCATTAGATAGGTGGAAATTGACATCGATCAGGTAAGAACTAACATCAATTAGGTTGGTCACATGGAATCGACATCGATCGGGTATAGACTGAGAGATGATTGGGATCAGTCACTGTTAAAATGAAATTTAGGCAGATAGCAAGCTATCAATGAGTCTCAAATGCCCATGAGGAGGTCTAAAAGGGTAAGTATGCCTCAAATTCATTATTCCCCTTCTTTATATTATGTGTTGCTCACTGATGGTGGAGAACCAAAAAGTTTTGATGAGGCAATATAGGTAGAATCTAGGAAACAGTGGGAGCATGGCATGAATGAGGAAATTGATTCCTTGGAAGAGAACCAAATGTGGGATTTGGTTGAGTTTCCAGCTGAAAAGAAAGCACTGAAAAAAAAATAGGTATACAGGTTAAAGGAAGGAGAGAATGGACAGGTGAGATAGAAGGCTAGGTTATATGGTCTTGAGCAAGCTGCAAGATAATGGTGTTTAAGGTTTGACAGGTTTATGACAAAGCATGGCTTTAGTCAATGTCAATGTGACCATTGTGTTTATTTTACCAGGTTGGATAATATTAACTACATTATCCTATTACTGTATGTGGATTATATGCTTGTTATAGGTTCATACATGCAGGAAATTACTGAGCTAAAGGTAAAATTAGCTCAGACATTTGCCATGAAGGATTTGGGAGTAACAAAGAAAATCCTTGGCATGAGTATTTCTAGAGATAGGGATAATCACAGGTTGATTTTGTCTCAAGAGGATTATGTGAATAAGGTAGTGGAGAGGTTCAATTTGTAGGATGCAAAATCGGTAAGCACACCTATGGTTGGATAGCTCAAGTTGAGTAAAGAACAGTGTCCTAAATCACATGATGAGGTTGGGTACATGGTATGTACTAGACCTAATATTGCCCAACTAGTGGGAGTTTTCAGCAAGTTTATGGCCAATCCAAGAAAGAAGCACTGGAAAGCAGTTCAGTGGATTCTCAGATATCTGAGAGGGACCAGTAGTAGGTATTTATGCTATGTAGAGTTAAGCACTTCTCTACATGGGTATGTAGAGCCAGATATGGCAGGTGACCTGGATGGTAGGAGAAGTACCACAGGATATGTGTTCACTATTGGTGGAATGGTGGTTAGTTGGATTTTAGAGTTGCAGAAGGTTATTGCAATCATGGTGGCTAGCAAGGAAAAGATCCATACAGATAGGAACCCTATAGGTATGCTAACAAAGTTGAGAATAAAGAAGAAGTTAAATCTTCATTCAAGTTCTGTTGGTCTTCAAGATTAAACCTTAAGATGGAGATACAAGCTAGAAATAGATTAGAGGATGTTGTTGTATAGGTACAGGTATAGGTGCAGTTGTTTATCTCCAAGTGGAAGATTGTTAAGTTATGGAGCTAAAAGCTTCACTAATGCAAATGGTGGAGGTTGCTGAGTGTCAAAGTAACCAACGTTGGTCAGGCCAACTGACATTAGTCATATTCAGTATACACAGTAACCAACATCGGTTAGGGGTCGGCCAACATCAGTCAGACAGGAACCAACATCGGTCACCTGTGTGTTTCTAGAACTGTTGTTCTAATTTTAGACAGATAGTTAGTTTGCATGTAAAGACTAATTTTAGTCTTGAGTATGAACTTCTAATTATTGTTTGGTTTGGGATCTATTTAAGAGACCCATGGGGTTGTATTGTAAAGAAGGACTAAAGGATTAGATCCTCAAGTGTAAGATCTAGAAGGAGGTCTGCAAGAGTGCAAGACTTGGAAGATCTACATGTGAGCAAGGTCAGTTGATCTGCAGGGTGTGCAAGATTAGGGAGATCTACTCTGTGTGTGTGTCTGTAAGGTAGGCAAAATAACCATTGAGTTGATTTTCATCGGCGGTACTTGGAAGTAGGCAACAGCAACCATTGGGTTGATTGTCACTGGAGGGAACAACTCAGTGTTGAGTTGGTTATAATTGGTTGAGAGAGAGAGAACTCTTGAGGGAGAATTACTGTACACCCAAGAGGTGTGGGGAGAAGAGTGTGATTTGTTCATTGTATTTCCTTCTGGAAGAGTGTTAATATAGATTGTATTATTTCTTGTATCATCTATTCTTTGTTGTTTCTGAATTCTAGTTACATATTACTTCTGGTTTAATTCTGTGTTTAGTTGCTTATACAAAGGTAATCAATTGTACTCTTTGGAGAGGTTCACTAACAGTTGGTATCAAAGCTTTGTGTTCTAGATCCTGACAATTGGTATTAGAGCTTTGTGTTCTAGATCCTGACAAAAATGAATAATGTACAATATCAAGCATTTTGTAACTCACATTATTGCAATAATGATCCTAGAATACAAGTATTATTAAGACAAATCTTTTTAAAATCAAGTATGACCTAGGAATAAAAATGTTTATACATTCAAAATGATATAAGGCATATTATGCACTCTATTTATGGACTTGTCATGACTATTGTGACTAATAAAGCTAATAAAGAGCAAGTGGATGAAATAAATGACAAATATTTCATTGGTTATCCTAATTCCAACCCACATAAGTTTGACGCATTCTTATACATTGTAAGAGATGAACAAAATAAATCAATTCAAGATTCAAATTCCATTTAAGAGGTCTTAACTACTACTATTTCTTCTATTCCTATATCAACACCTCCAATTACATATGTTCCATCATCCATAGGTATGGGGGCATCACATGGTTTATAATAGATTAGCATACCTATTTCTATATAGGACTCATACACACATCTTTTGATTACTACACATGGCCCACCACTAACCTCACCTAATGTATACTCTCTTGAGAAAATTATTATAACCTTGCATGATAAAGTGTTGCAATTAGCACAATGTGTCTCTAGAACTAGTTAATCAATGGATTATCATACTTTTATTCACAATATATTAGAACTCAAGATAACCTATTACCCACTACCAACATGTTTTATATCTCTTAAGCTACCAATTTATGGATATAAAGGTGATCTTGAGCAATATATTTGATCAACATGCTTGTATTATGCTTACAATGACAAATTATTAACAAACATATTTTTAATAAGCCTCAAATATTATACTTTGAGGGGGTTTTACAATCTTCCACTTCAATCAGTTAAAGAATTCAACCCTTTGGAAAATCAGTTTATAACACACTTCTATATCAACATCAGTGAAAAAATATCTTATGCAAATATTTCTAAACTCAATCGAGGGTCAAATGATCTAATTTTGAATATGTTCTTCAATATAAATTATGTTAGATAAAATGACAAATTTTGTAAAAAATAATAAATTAAAATATATATTCACACAAATTTTGATAACACCTCTCTATGATTTTATCATGTTTGATAAATTCAAATGTTTTGACGAGTTATTTCATATAGTCAAATAAAGAAAAGTCAAGCTCATACCTTTGAACAAACTAGAATATGCACCAAATGCTCCATCTTCTTCAAATATCAAGTGTAAAATCAAACCAAATTATATGGTCAAATCTAATGAAATAAATAATGAAGAAAAATTAATCATCAATGCAATATCACAACCAATAAATAAGCTTAAGTTAATATCTCCACCAAGGAGGCAATTTCAAAGGTTGTCATAACCTCCTCATGTCCTATTACAAAAATTACTTGATTACAATCTCATATCTCTCCCTCTACCATTAGAGGTTGATATGACCAAGCCTCAAAATAATGGCTTCTATAGTAACACATATGAAGACTACCACATATGTATTGGGTGTTATAAAAACAAGTGTTTCAAGTTAAGGCATAAGATATAATATATTAGTGATGATAATACTATTAAGCTAAGCACACCTATAAAGGAAGCTAAACCATAGAAAAATGACTATACAAATATAAAAATATATATTAACCTTTTCTCAAACCAAATCTATACAATTCAAAAGTACATCATGCATACAATGCATAACCTATTCCTTCAACATATGGGCACCCAATAGACAAAATTATCGGTAAATTTATAGGATCATTACCATCACATCATATGATCACATTTAGTAAAAATTAAATCAATGATGATGATTTAGATATACATGCACTCATTATTCAAGATTTCATCAATAAAAAACCTATAATAGTGTCATGATTGAAAATGAGTTAAGTGAAAATGCATGTATAATAACACTCCTTCGTAGCCTTGGATACAAAGAAAAATATTTACAAGAAACATCAAGAATAGTCAAAGCATTTGATGGACATACACAAAATACTATTGGGAATATATTTCTACCTCTACAATTTGGTTCAGTATTAGTGGCTACTTAATTTATAATCTTACTAAGTCAGTGGACTTTAATATATTATTACAGTGCCTTTGGACATATAAGCTCCATGTAGTACCATCTATATTACATATATTCCTCAAATACATAATATGTAATTTGTTTAACCCTAAATTTTGAAAAGGGTGATAGGGTTAAAAATATAGAAGTAGTTTTAACACAAAGGTGATAAACTAATATTTAGCAATCCAATTAATAGAAAACTTAAATAAACAATAGTATAAATATATATAATTGAGATTGATAAAAATAGTAAAGTACAACTATTGAAAGATGTTACATTAAATTAAAAAAATGGTACTTATATGGTTTATGGTGCATATAGAGATATAGAAGAGAAACATGTGTAAAATATGCAAGATCATTATTTTGGATCAGCCATTAGATTTTGTAAATTATAATTATGTGTCCATAGACACTACTGTCAGATGTGGACACTACTATCAAAGCTAGTGTCTGACTGTGACATAGGTGTCCAGTATAGAGTAATGATTGGATTTGGATGTGACTAATTTTAATATTATAGGTTTTTTATTTCATTTATACTTAAGTATTTATATCTAGGATATAGGTTATCACTCTTTGTTGATTGATCAAACCTTAGATCTTTGTTAGTGTAAGATTTTTCTCACTATGTGTTTTTACCTACACGGTCTAGTCAGCTTGCTTAGGTTTAACAAACATCATTGGGGAAAATAATACCACATACATGAAGATATTGGGACATGATTATTTTACACCTATATAATGAACCTTCCTATGTACTTTTTGGCTAATGCTTATTATTTCAACTTTTGTTTGTGAAGATAAACTTCTTCTTTTGAGTTTTTTTTTTAGTTTCACTACTCCATATAAGTGTTCTTCACGCATTCAATCCTATCTAGTATATCCTCAAATATGGCTCACTCTGTACCTCTTCACCCCTCTTGACCCTTGGAATGAGTTTGATAAAAATGGGTTAGTGGGCACATGATTTTGAGTTTTCCCAAAGACCCCTCTATCAGTGAGTGTTGCCTACATAGCCAATACTCCAAGGAGGCCCTCAAACTTATGTAGTTATCCCCTATGTGTGGAAAAGTGTGCGTATAAGTCTGAAATATATTATATGAAGATGCATAGAGTGATCTAGCTTATAATTTGACAAATATCACTCATGGGTTTCTCTTTGAATGCTTCAAACATATAATATGACTATTCTTATACTTGATATAAAAATAGGGACAAATAGTATGTTTGTACCATCGATTAATTTAGATTTTTATTATGTTTTCTTGGTATTTTGTACATTATGAATTGGAAGTCTTATACTTATATTTATACCACACCCTTTTTAAAATATCTCATGGTAGTGTTTGTTAAGATAATTAGGCCAAACCATGGGTTTCGATCATTTTGTAATTTGGATGAATTTTGGCTATTAGACCTAGATAAGGATCTAGACACTACCCTCGATGGAAGTGTCCCTTTGTGGTTGGTAGTGTTAAAAATGATTGTAATTAGGTATTAATATGAAACTATCAATGCAATATGTTTATCAAGTTTTAATATTTTTTTACAGTACATGAGACCTAGGTCATCATAATGCTATATATTATATCAAGAGATAAACATTTAGGCACACTAAGATGGTGAATGCAAATCTTTCAGTAGTAGGGAATATAAAACTTAAGGGTATATCTTCAATTGATATTTTTCAAATATACAAGATTGAGCTTATATAAATATTTATTTTTAGTATCTACATCCCCCCTTAATCTAATAGTGTATAAGGATTAAATTCCTAGGTTAAAGGAAATAAATGCATACCTAGGTGTGTTAACACACCTTGCCTTTATTTTAGCCCACTTTGAGTGCCTTTCTAGTGTATGAGCTATAACCAAGACTATGTTATAGTTTAAATTAGTGCATATAATAAAAAAATTTAAATGCTTTAAAAGAAAAAGATAAAGGTAGGTACACCTATGTGTCGATGCAACCATGTTGTCTCTTAATGCTTTGACTTGGTAAAGATGCTTCCTTACGAACCATTAGAGCTATAGAATGTTTGGTCCTAAACCTTATATATTTTAAGAGAGATATTGGAAGTTATTATTCCCCCAATCCTATGTAAGGGTGAGTATGGCATGGTCATTGAAATCATTATATCTTAATCGCACAACTCAAGTGTGAATATATATAATTTGGAGATGGTGAGTGATTTAATCAACTCTTCCCATAAATATGGTGATATTGGATGATTTAATCACTCCAACTATTAATCTAGTTAATTTGAATTATTTAATCACTTCAAGCTATAAAATAAACCCACTATTATAGTAAAAAAGGCTCAGTAATAGTACATCCTAGTGTAATCAATGCGTCCTAGTGAGTAATATAACTAGTAAATTTTATAATTTCTAATGTAATAGCATTTCATATTCACCTCTGATATGTTTGAGTTGGATTTTTTGAAAATTTTGAGGTCATTATTCTATGGCATGCCACCATTAGAGTAAGGAGATACTAAAGTGTGGAGGTCATGTTCTTATGACATGCCCCCACTGCAATATTAAAATTGTGAAAATGTATAAGTGTGGAGGTAATGTCTTTGTGACATGCACCCACTAAAATATATAAAATATTAAAAAAATGTGGAGGTTATGCTTTTATGACATACCCCCATTTTTAAGTGATGGAGATAGAAACTAGTGGGTACCTTACCTAAAAAGGAGAAGGTAACTATATGATCTATGTATGAGTCATGTAGAATATAAGGACAAC
The DNA here is from genome assembly GCA_037957365.1 of Torreya grandis. NCBI lineage: Eukaryota > Viridiplantae > Streptophyta > Pinopsida > Cupressales > Taxaceae > Torreya > Torreya grandis. The sequence continues at coordinate 8,901,923 of JARHVA010000041.1, forward strand.
ATGTTAAAGTAGATATATCAATTAGAATTCTAGTATGTGATCACATCAAGTCCTAATATTCATTATATAGATCATGTCAATGTATAGAAGGTAACAATACAAGCTCAACAAGTAATCAAGAACACACATAAGAGCACTCAATGTAATAGAAAGGAATGCTCCAAGGAGACCTCATATAAGATTCATGCTCAAATAAAACACAATTGAATGGTATTACATATTTAAATGTCCAATCCACATAGAATGACATATTGAAATTTCTAATCAACATATAATGGCATAGGGGCCAACAAGCAAGGAACATATTCAAATGTTCCACAAGAAAGACAATAGAAAGCAATATAATACACTCAATGAAGTGAAATTGTGAATAACTAAAATTTAAGCAACCAACATAAGCATATTATACTAGTCCTTACATATATATGTTATAAAAATATTATGTAACATATCATATCAAGTACATTATGAAGGATGTGAGCATGGATATAGATATGTGTAAGCATTGGTATATAAGCTCAAACATGATAATGTATAAATGATCATAAGGATATGTATATAAGTTATAAATTATCATAAGGATATGTAAATTATGTCAATCATGATAAAATAAGTGGATGCCCCTAATGCACTATATAACATGGGTAGAGGAAAGGTCCAACATATGGAAATGCATATATCATGTGTTTAGGTATGTCTATATCACACTAAATATACATGAAATATGTGTGTATATAGTAATGAAATAATAATATACTAACATTAATCAAACATAGATGCCAAGGAGCTAGTAAAATTTAGGAATGTTTTTTTTGTATATATATATATATATATATATGAATGTTTTTATATTTTTGAAATATTTTGGAAATAAAATGTTAGCCTATGATCCCATAAAAGGGATGATCATATGTATCTCTAAACTCATAATATGGTATTTGAAATTGGTGGTACTGCCAAGGAGCATGCATAGGTTTCATATCTGGATATGTAGAATTTGTGGTATTCAGCATATGTTTAATAGGAATTTATGGTCATGAAGAAATAATATAAGGATTAGTCATTCATGTAACCTATCAATTATTGATATATAGTTTATTTATATTATCTATAATTATAACATTTTTAGTTTCTCATGGTAACTAAGTATGTTTTGTAGGTGTATATGAAGATTTTATGGAATCCAATGTGTGCCCCTAGTGGAAAGGCCTTTCAAGTATGTGTCACCTAGGAAATGGGATTGCCTATTGCGTACCCTTTCTTGGAGTATGTAATTTACTAGGTTTGATAATTAGTTGTCTTAGAATAACAATATCTTGTTCAAGTGGATGTTCATATGGAATTTTGATAATTGTGACTACCATGTTGGTATGAATGTATTTAATACATCCATGTACTATAGAAGGTATTACATGGATTTTATGTATCCAAGTTCATCATAATAACATATTAAAGACTCATGTATATGTTATAACTAAGAAGGTGGTGACCACATGTACTAGACCAACCTGTAAAGGTAAATAAATCTTATTAATAACATGATGTGATGTTCCATCGAATGCTCTAGTAATTTATTTAAAGGGTATAAATCATCATGTGTATATCACAAATGTGTAAGTAGTGTCATGGTACATATTTTTTCACTAACATGGTTATTAATTAGAACATTTTATATAGGCTAATGTTTAGGTATGTTCAAATAAATAATGAATGAATAACTGAGTCATCATCTATAATTTCATTATCATCAAATGTAATAGAATGTATTTGAACCATATGATATATTTTTCATGTATAATTACCAATAATTCCATCTAATGGGTGTCTATAATATGATAAAGGATGATATGCATTGTATGCTATTTTCACTTCTAGATCTTTCTTAGAATGATCTTGTAAAGGATGGTTAAATATATTATATTTTTAGTGGTCACTAGGTTGTGAACCTAGATACTTTGAAGGATCATCAAAGGTAATATTTTTGTCATCAATAAAGTCATATATCTTATGATTCAAGGTATATGTAGACATTGGAAAACTATAAACTGTGATTCTAAGTGTCAAACACCACTACACCAACTCTGGACCCCCTAGGGACTAACCCTAACCTTTCAACCCCAAACCAAACCTAACTCAAGTCATAATTAACCTAATGTCTAAAACCACATTTTAACCCAACTTGAACTTAGACCCTCAAACATCAATGGTCACCCTAATAGTCAATGATTAAGCCTGACCACCGACAGTTAAGTTTCCATTGCCTAAACAATCAAACTACCACATCACTTCAACTTAATTTTTAATAATTATCTCATATAATTCATGTACAAACCAATGCATGTGAAAGATAAAAATAGACTACTTATTGAGCCTCTTGGTAACATATTGTTTCACCTCTCCCTCCTTCCTATAAAGAGAGAAGAGGAGAGAGTGAATTTGAGGGGAGGGAATCAATCATCTAGATCTAGAGCTTATTGTATCATCATTTTCTTTTTCAAGTGTCCTTCTAGAGATTCAATGAGCTAGAAAGTGTGATTGAGATCCAAAGTGCTACTATTTATTAGCTAATAGCTAAGTACTGTTACTCTACTAGAATTGACCCAAACTCTATCAATGAGTTTTTCAACCAACCACCTCAACCATTCATCATATCAACAACTAGTAAGCTAAGTATCTATTTTAAATCATTTATTTACTTTATTTCTATTTTTCAATCAACCTATCCTAAACCCATCTCTCAGAATCCCATTCTGTAACCTCATCCAAATAGTCTTTTCTTGGCCTGACCCAACCCATAATAACTACCAACAGTCACTCTGACTGCTACTGGTCTGTCTCAACCATCAATGATTACTTTAACCATCGATGGTTACCTTAACCACCGATGGTCACCCCAATCATCGATGGTCACCATGTGACAAAATAATAGCAAGCTATTTTCACCTACCAAACCTTAGCCAAATCTCACTTTTAGACCCCCAACTTGATCACATAACCCTTCCCAATTTTTTAACCATACCCAACCTATTTAACATTATTATTAACTCACTTATTGTTAAAATTAATTCATTTCATCTATTAATTTATCAAGCACTTCTTGTATTTCATTTTAGTATATTATATTATTTATGCAAGTACTTTATCTTTAAATTTTTTAACTTAATTATTTAAAAAGTGTGGATTGACAACCTCCTAAGAAGCATGTGCTTCTTAGATCTAGCTCACGGAAATCCACCCAACTATCTATCTAACCGACCATTTATTTGATTACTTTATTATCTAGAGGTAATTTCTCCCAAGTCAAAGAGGAGTATCTACACTCATTTGGATAGACACGTGCACAACATATCAATTTTTTCTACCATACCCTTCTCAAATTTCTTTTCTCTTTCTTTCAAAAACATAAGAAAAATTTCTCTGAAATAGTATAACATATGTTTATAGAATTCCCATGGCCTTTTTGATAGTCACACTATGCATTAACATCATATCCTTTGTGTAGAGGTCAACTCATATAAACCTCTATAGGAGGATGGATAAACACGAGATGACACTCCATAAGCTTTTGAAGTAAATAAATTGGATCCTCACGTGATCATGTAAATTGTCTCTTAGGTGCATTAGATGCAATGAGTTGATTAGGTTATTATGACATTATGTTAACTATTGTGGTTATTTATTTTCTAAGTTCTATAAATTTTACCTTGTATCTTGGTTTGATATGAAACATGGTATTAGATGTATTTGGTGTGTTTTATACATACTTGAGCTTGTTCAAGGAAATAAGCTTCATTTCATAGTATCAAAAAATGTCATAATTCATCAAAAGATTTAAACTTTTTGAAAACAATGGACTCATGTAATTGGGAAAGTAAGATTTGTTTGAAGATATCTTATAGTTATTTATTTACCATTAGATTTGTCATTTTGTCCAACATTATTTTATAGATAAAAATATATTCATTTATAGGTTCATTAATTCATTGTTTAATCTTTAAAATTTGAACATATGCCATATTTTTAGTGATGTTGATAAAAAATGTGTTAGGAACTGATTGACTATATGTTTAAATTCTCTCACTAATTTGGGTGGTAAATCATAGAACCATAATAAATCATAATCCTTGAGTATACATAGAAATAATTTGGTCAAAAGTTTATCATTTGAGACATAATCAAGTCATACCACATAAAAAGATTGGAGATGTTGTTTAGGATCACCCTTGCCATCATAAAATGTGAACTTAGGAGCAACAAAACTAGTTGGAAAATGGTGCAAAGATATTTTAGGTGTAAGTGTATTATGTAGCATATCTTTTAAATCAATAACATAAGGTGACTTCATATAATTTTTCCTAATATTAATAACCTTAGCTTGTAAAAGTTTTATATTTTGTATAATATCTTACACATTTTGATCACTAAGGTTTGAAGTTTGAGAAGCCACCAAATTAGGTGTACCCATGGTTTGACTTGATATAGGCATTAAAACCAATAATTGGGTTGAATTTCTAATGGTTCCCTGGAGGATGTAGCAATAGTAGGATTTGTTTTGAGAAATGATGGTCTAAATACATAACTCATACCCCCACTATATGTAGGAAGTGATAATGTTCTCAAGGGGAGGGTTATTAGATTGGAATTTATTTTAGTTCCTTCTAAGGATTCACCATCAGTAGCTGAGGATTCCTCAACCTTAACATGTTTACTAATATGATCTCTTGTAACTTACAAAAATGTATCCTTTAATTTTTTGTTGTTTTTGAGATGATTGAATAGTGCTTCCTTATCTTCCATTTGAAAATGATTTTTTTATTAATATTTTCCATTTCTTATAAATGAAAAATTTAGAGTTTTAAAAAATAATTTATAATAATAAAAAATAAAAAAATAGAAAAAAAACCTAGGTCAATCTAGGGATTTGAGACCAACGATCGGGTTCACCATATGTTTAACACTAGATTTTAGAATTTGGGGTATATAGGGTTAATAATAAAGAAACACAAGGATAAAAAACTAATATATAGTAGGAAAATTAATAAAAAACTTAGATAAATAATATTCTAAATTTATATAATTGAGATTACCAAAAATAGTTAAATAAATCTATTGAAAGATATTGTAATAAATAAGAAATAATTATACTTATCTAGTTTATTGTGCGTAGATAAATATATATTGGAAAAATATGTAAAGTATGTAGAATAATTATTTTATATTAGTTACAATATTATAAAAATTATAATTTTGTGGTTGTTGACACTACTATTAGATTTGGACAATACCATCGATGCTAGTTTTTTATTATGATGCATGTGTCGAGGACAGATCAATGATTGGATCTAGATGTGACCAACTTCACTATTTTGGGTTTTATATCACCTTGCTAATTATGTATCTCAATCTAGGATACATTTTGTCTCTCTTAATTTATTTATTAAAACCCTACCTCTTCACCCCCTCTTCACCCTTGGAATGAGTTTGCTAAAAAATGGGTTCGTGGGCTCATTGTGTTGAGTTGCCCCAAAGACCTCTATTAATGGGTGATACCTAGATATCCAATACTCCAATGTGGTCTTCACAATTATGTAGTTATCACCTATATGTGTTAAAGTGTGTGTACAATGGTTAAATACACCATATGAAGATACATATAATGATTTATCTTGTAATTTAACAAATGTCAATCATAGGTTGCTCTTTGAATGCTTCAAACTTGTAATATGATTGCTCCTATATTTAAAATGAAAATAGTTAAGAATCAAATTTTTGTTTAATTATTTATTTATACTTTTTATGATTTTTATTTATATTTTATAAATAATGAATGAGAAGGCATAGACTTAAATTTATACTACGGCCTTTTGAAAATATCTCACAGAAAGGTTTAAAAAGACAATTAAGCTGACCCATGGGTTTTGACAATTTTTTAATTTGGATGACTTTTGGATATTGGAGAGTAGATAAAGATATTTATAATATCATTTGAAGTAGTGTACCTATATGGTTGGTAGTGTCAAGAAGGATATAAAATAGGTACGAATCTAAAAATATTTGTGTAGGATGTTTATCAAGTCTTAATATTTTTGTACAATACAAGATACTTGGGTCATCATAATGATATAGATCGGACCATGAGATAATAATTTAGGCACAATGAGATGGTGAATGCAATTATTTTATCAATAAGAAGGTCTAGAATTGAAGGGTACCCCTGATTTATATTTTTCAAATGTACAAGATTAATATGCTATAAATATTTAGTTTTAGTATCTACATAATCAAGTGTTCAAAGTTTAAGGCATTTGATTTTAGTAATTCCTATAGTAAGTGGTAACTCCTCTTCCACCACCACCACCATAGTTGATTGTGACACCTATTCAAGATAAAAATAAAAAAAACATTATTTCACCCATTTAAGAGTCCAATACAAACAAAGTTATGGCACTTATTTAAGAGCATAGTGCATAATCATTGTTTTCATCTATATAAAATATTTATATATAATTAATAGAGATAAATTTGGTACACCTTCCTAAGCAAACAAGCTTACATCAAATAGTTACTTAATGTTCAAATAAATATAAATATTATAAAATGCATCCTAAGGTAGTGTCATGGATAATACAATGTGTTTCATAATGAACAATGGCCATGATAGCTTTTCCTACTAAACAAAAGACTCCACCAAGTCCTGAACCTTATTAAGTTATACATCTTGTGAAATATTCTATGAAAAGTGATCAATATAGTTATAATACAACACCTAATGCCTTTTTAGATTATAAATCATCTACATGTATCACTTTTCATCCATACAAAACCATATTAAATATCCATGATACAATCACCAACTATGTCCCTCCCATTGATAGAATCATAGTCTATTTCATTTCAAAAATATCAAAAACACAAAAAAAAATCATGTATTTTAAAATTCAAAAAAACATTCAAATATGTAAAAAATCCAAAAACATTCAAAATATACTCAAAAATAAAAAATAAAGAGTTGAGTATTAAAAAAATACTAATTTACTTCATTATATATGTTATTTGTCACATATTTGGTAGATATCATATTATTTTTATATGCACACATGCATTTCATGAGGCATATAAATGTTATGCATGACATACATCTTTACAAGCATTCTTAGATGCAATATTCCCTTCTACTCAATGTCTATTCCTATGTTGGGCGCATCTAATTCTATAGGTTACATTATCAATAGGTTATATTTATATATGACCTCTCTAAAAAGTTGAACTATATATCTTATAATTCTCTTCCTAATTACTTATATATTACATTGTGCTACATGGATGTGCTAATTTTATGTAATATGACATTGATACATATAAATAGAATAGACTAGTTTTCACTTCTTTTCTCTTTTAATGTTGTTACTTTCTTACATGATAAGCTAGACATTGATTGCTTATATTATGTGGCCCTCAGTTCTTCTATACAATAATTTATTGAATGTCTCTATGAGATTTTTTCTTGTAATGCATAGAATTTGAACATGTCTATTATTTATAGCCCTTGGCCCTAGTTTTTGTGACATTTAAACATGTCCCTTATTTATGACATTATTAATGTCCTTTGTATATGCCCCTTGGCCTTGCTTATTATAACATATTCATGTCCATTGTATAGGCCCTTGGTTTTATTATGTGACATTATGTGACATTATGCATTATGCTTGTTATGCTTATTTATCTCGATTATTGATGTCAAGATCTATATCATGCATTTTTACTACATAGTCTACTTCAAAGATGGTTAATTTATTATATGCCTTATTATTATATCTATATATACGACACTCGCATGACTCATATTTAATATGTTACATAATTATGATGGCATACCCTCAACATGATGACATGATTATAAATTATTATATATTTATCACATGGTACCATCAACTCTTCTTTTGATTGAGTGACTTGCAAGATACATCCCTCATTTCAAAATGTGGTATCATAGTGAGCTTGTATTAGAGATCTGAGCCTCCATGAACAATCAAAAATTAGATTTAGGATAGATTATAGGTTTAAAAAATCCAAAATACATATTTTTAAGGATTTAAAATAATTCAAAGATCAGATTCTATAATAGAGTATAGGTTTTCAAATATTCAAAGTAATTCAAAAATAAAACACATGATAGAAATGGGCACATTGATACATATTTTTGGGGTATATGATATACATATTCACTCATTATTCAAAGACTCAAACTAAAAAATCATCAACACTTTAATGCATATGCATGGGAATATAAAAAACACTTGTAAGAATAAAGTTAGAGGTTGTAAATATAATTACAATTGAGCATATAGGTGCATGACATTATATATCATAAACAAAGATTTAGGGAACATTATAATTTTTCATGCACACATATACATTTTCAAAGTTCAAAATTAATGATACTTGTTCATGCACTTTTTCAAAGCTAAAAGTTACAGTCTCAAAGGCATGATAATTTTTCATGCACATTTTCAAAGCTCAAAGTTACAATTTCAAAATCATAATACTTGTTTATGCACACATTTTAAACATTTAAAATTAAAATTTCAAAGGAAAAATGTTCACTTCAATTCAAAACTATAGGAAATGTGATCATGACGGGGGCATGGATATTATTCATTTTATTTCAATTATACAAGTATAATCTAGATCCATTTAAAGATGTGTTATTCACATATTTTATAGGTAATGTGTGTTCTAGTCTAATTATACTTAACAACCTTGGAATTGTTTCTATCTAACCCATTATATGGTTCCACAGTTTAGTATAAGTAATATACATTTGAGTATAGTGACGCTTAATGACTCTAGCATCATTTCTAGCGAACCCATCTTATTTCCACCTTTTTGGATTAATACATTGGGTACTATTCCCCAATCATGAAAGTTAGAATATATATATTTCCAAATCAAGGGTTTGATTAGTTACTCAAAACTTTTACTTGGTCAATCTAAATTTTCCATTGGTTCAAATTATACAAGTGATTCAATAAGGGGGCACAACTCTTCATCATCCATTATGTTAGGATAAATAACCAGAAGCACACAATTGATTACTAAGCAACTTAATATGCGGAAATTAACCAGAATACACAAGTAACTAGAATTCAGAAATAACACATGATATGAAAGACAATACACAACTTGCATTAAAACTCTTGTAGAAAAGAATACAATAAAGAAGATGCCACTTCTTCTCCACCACCTCTTCAAAGGCTTCCAACACCTCAAGTGAACAGTACTTCTCTCCTCAAAGCTCTCTCTCTTAGGTCCCAACACCCAACTCAAACACTGAGTTGGTGTTCACCTTATACTCGTGCTCCATGCACACCACAAGTGCTCCACGCACTCCACAAGTACACAAACGTACTCCAAGTAGATCTCCCCTAAACCTGCAACAACTTGCACCTCAATAGACCTTACTTATGGAAGGAACTCCCTTGCCTTCCTCTTTGCTCTATCTGAGTACACACATGTACTCCAAGTAGATCCTGCCTAATTCTACTCCCTGTTGTGTTGCTATCCTATCTGATCTTGCACACCTGCAAATCAACCTGGTTCTGCACACCTGTGAACCTTGACCTTGCACACACATACACCTGCATATCAATGATCTTACTTACCATGTAGATCTCCTATAGAAGCCATGCACACCAACTGACTAAGATCATACACCCCTGAAGAATCCTACTAACTCTCCAAAACTAGCACCCACCTTGGTATTGTGGCACTAGGAGGAACACACCATTGCTCACCTCACACACAGAAGGAGCTTATAATATTGCTCTCTTACTCTCTAGCACTAGTTTACAATACAACCATGAGTCTATTATATAGATCTCATCCAAAAAATAATTAGACATCTAATTACAATAATTAGATCCGCAGCTCTCAGTCTAAAATTAGCTCTCATCATGCAAACACTTGGTTCATCAACCAACTGCCTATAATATACTCGTAGCTCAAACCACAGGTGATCGATGTCAGTCCCTGTCTGCCTAGGGATCGCCGACGCCAGCTGACTTTTGATCGATGTCGGTTGCTTCTTGTCTCCTACCTGCTGTCATCAGTTGGCCTAACTGACGCCAGTGTCTATGACACTCCGCAAATCTTTTGCAACCTCCTCCATGTCTACATCAGTGAAGATTTTAGCTCCACAACCTAACAATCTCCCACTTGGAGATAAATAGCTGCACTGTACATGTACCTGTACCCCATCTAATCTATTTCCTAGCTTGTGTCCCTCTTCAAGCTCAATCCTAAAGACAACCCACCACACAACCTGTGATGTACCTCCTATCATTCGAGTACCCTACTGCATCCACATCTACAAATCCATGTAGTGAAGTCCTGACCCTGAATAGCATGAATCCCTACTGCTAGTCTCTCTCAAATACCTGAGAACTCACTTCTCAAAATTGGCTCCTAACTCTTTGACAACACCCAACGCTTGGGCAAACTCAGGCCTATACCAGACCTCATGTGATTTCAGACACTGAACTATCCAGCCCTTAGTGTGCTCTGATTTTGCATCTTGCATAATGAACCTCACCAACACTTGATTCACATCAGCTCCCACTGGAGACAAAATCAACCTGTGATCTCCCATGTCCCCCATGCCAAAGAATTTTGCTGCTCTAAATTCTTCATAGCAAACCACTAAACTAATCTTACCCTTAGCTCAGAAAAACCCTATATGTACAAACTTGCTAGCAAACATACCATCCACATACAGTAACAGAATGATGTCATGACTCATCATCCACCTGGTAAGGCAAACCATAGTAGTTACCTGACATTGACTGAAGCCATGCTTCATCCTCCACCTGTCAAAACCTATACCATTGTCATGCAGCTCCTCAAGACATATACCTGGCCCTCTGTCTCACATGTCCATTCTCTCTATTCTTTAACTAAGGAATCCATTCGTCTCTATGCTTTCTTTTTGTTGGCAACCCTACCAAATCTCCACTTGGTTCTGCAATCTCTCCATGCCATGCTCCCACTGTTTCCTGGATCCTTCCTGCTCTGCAGTAAGCAACTAGTATAAAGAAGAGGAACAATGAATTTGAGGCTTACTTACGTCTTCAGTCCTCCATATGGGTGTTTGAGACTCCTTGACAGCTTCCTATCCACCCAAAATTCATTACAGTAACTGACCTCGGTCACCACACAGTCTGCATCCAACTGACGTCGGTTCCTGTGCCTGTCCTGACTACCAACCCTGCCAACGTCGGTGTCATCCTTTTGCCGACATCGGTCTTCATGACTGACATCGGTCTTACCTACTACTGACATTAGTTTTCTATCGACATTGGTACCTATGTTCGCCTGTGAGTGATGACTTTTTCCTTCGAGCTCCTCTGAATCAATCCCCATGTCCAAACTGCCCTGCTCAAAAGTATCCAGCCCCATCCACTGGTCTCTGTCTGCCATCTCCTCCAAGAACACCAAGGCTTTCCAGTTCTTAAGCCTATCAAATATATCTATCTTCTGCTTAAGAACATGCATCTCCTTCCTGCTCATGTGACCAAGCCTATGAAGCCACGTCTCCGCAACAAAAGAAGAATCAGTAATATAAACAAGTAGATAAAGAGTACCTATTTTCTTACCACCAGCTAATTCAAGTGCATCCACTGTGAGAGCTCTCGTGCATCTCTCATCACCCAACCTTTCTAAAGAAATTAGCCATATCTCCAAACCTGGGACCTGCATGACCTCCTTCAACACCCATGTGTTGGCCACTTACGATTTTAGCTTCACTTCCCCTTTGCCAATTCTTTGGCAAGGCTCACCAGATCCTCTCCCTAGGGCTGCATGGAAAGAGGCAACATAATCTATTATCCAAGATTCAACTTTATCCAAGAAACCTCCCAAAGCATCATGTGCAACAACACCTGCAACATCTACATCTTCAGTTCCTTCATGTTGATCTGCTACCAACCAACAATATTCTTTTACCTGCTCTTTCTTTCCATATGACCGTTGGTGACCATCTATGCTTTTCAACTCCTCCATTCTTAGCTTACTTTGATCTGCCATTGCTCTACTCCCACTCGATCAGATATCTCTGAGAGTGACCTGTAACCAAACACAAAACCTGCTCCCTACAACCTTAGCTCTGATACCACATGTTGGGATAAATAACCGGAAGCACACAATTGATTACTAAGTAACTTAATATGTGGAAATTAACCAAAATACACAAGTAATTAGAATTTATAAATAACACATGATATGAGAGACAATACACAACTTGTATTAAAACTCTTGTAGAAAATAATACAATAAAGAAGATGCCACTTCTTCTCCACCACCTCTTTAGAGGCTTCCCACACCTCAAGTGAATAGTACTTCTATCCTCAAACCTCTCTCTCTTAGGTCCCAACACCCAACTCAAACACTGAGTTGGTGTTCACCTTATACCCATGCTCCACGCACACCACAAGTGCTCCATGCACTCCACAAGTACACAAACGTACTCCAAGTAGATCTCCCCTGAACCTGCAACAACCTGCACCTCAATAGACCTTACTTATGGAAGGAACTCCCTTGCCTTCCTCTTTGCTCTATCTGAGTACACACCTGTACTCCAAGTAGATCTTGCCTGATTTTGCTCCCTGTTGTGTTGATGTCCTATCTGATCTTACACACCTGTAAATCAACCTGGTTCTGCACACCTGTGAACCTTGACCTTGCACACACATACACCTACATATCAATGATCTTACTTACCATGTAGATCTCCTATAGAATCCATGCACACCAGCTGACTAAGATCATACACCCCTGAAGAATCCTGCTGACTCTCCAAAACCAACACCCACCTTGGTACTGTGGCACTAGGAAGAACACACCATTGCTCACCTCACACACAGAAGGAGCTTATAATATTTCTCTCTTACTCTCTAGCACTAGTTTACAATACAACCATGAGTCTATTATATAGATCTCATCCAAACAATAATTAGACATCTAATTACAATAATTAGATCTGCAGCTCTCAGTCTAAAATTAGCTCTCATCATGCAAATACTTGGTTCATCAACCAACTGCCCATAATATACTCGCAGCTCAAACCATAGGTGACCGATGTCGGTCCCTGTCTGCCTGGGGATCACCGACGCCAGCCGACTTCTGACCGACATCGGTTGCTTTCTGTCTCCTACCTACCGTCGTTTGTTGGCCTGATCGACGCCAGTGTCTGTGACACTCCGCAACTCTTCTGCAACCTCCTCCATGTCTGCATCAGTGAAGCTTTTAGCTCCAAAACCTAACACATTATAGGTTAGAAGGCAATTTTGTTCCATCTCCATACAAGTTTACTCCTTTATTTATCTCCTATAAATATTTAAAATTTAAAATTTCATATTTTTCAAATTTTAAGTATGAAAAAATCACTACTTCATGTGTTGTTTAATGGTTTTCTAAATTTGAGTTTCCTACACAATTGGATTATCCTCTCAAAGACAAAGTGTGTTATACACACTCAAGTTCAATTATTTTTTCTTTAATCTATAAATTTAATTAATATATTAAATAAAGGTAAAATGTAAAAACATAAATTTAGTGAGAGGTACTTGACAATGTTAATTATTGACACATCCTAAACTACATGACCTGTGCCCAAATACATAACTCTAATTCACCATTTCTTTAATTTATTTATCTATAAGTGGGCTTGACCATTTGTCTTTTGACATTAATACATAGAAATTTGAATGTAAAATTCAAATGCTTAGATTACTTCATACTATCTTCAAAGTGTCTCTAGCTTTGGAAAATTGTCCCTAATTTCATGGGATATGCTTGTGCTCTAAAAATAGGGCTAATATTTTAAGCCTATCCATATAGAATGATCACTTCCTACACTAAATAATAGTTATTTTTCAAATTTAGAATTAATATTTTGTCTTCCCTTATATTTCATAGGGTCAGCTAAAGAAAATTATCAAAAGTCTCTCCATATTTAAGGTCACTCATGAGGAGTATCTATAAGCCAATTCTAAATCATCTCCAAGCAAGTCAAGATCTATCATTATCAAGTATCAAATTCATATTTATAGCTACATACACATAGTCAAGGGGCACAATTTCAAAATCACCATATGTGGGAGAATTATGTGGTCTTGATTCCCCTCAAAGTATTTGATATGTATATAATGGTCAATCATCAAGGGGCTGATTGAGGTTAGCTTATTCCATTACACTCCCCCTCTCTTTTTTACATGTTCAAGCTCTCAAGATGTCTTTAGGGTTTCACATAAAAAATAAGAAGGAACAAATTTTACATGACATAATCTGAATCATATTATCTTACCTAACTTAATAAATATAGGCACATGTGGTTATACATTCATATTTTCATCATAGTCAACACAAATAAGTCCATAGTAAATAGACATGAGTGGATTGTGTTACTATCTAAAAATAATGATCTTATCAATGAATATTCTTAGATTCTCCTTATAATTTGTCACTATCAAACTTAATATTTTTATATCTTTTCCTACCATTCATCAGTCACAATCAATTAAAACAAGTCCACATTCAATAGATACGAATGGCTTATGATGTTGTCTTGATAGCACACACCTGTCTAAAAATAGTTTTTGATTTTTTTCTTAATACTAAACACACATAATCATATCTTTTATTGATTTCCACTCTCAAATATATGAAATATTCAATATAAATATCAATTTGAGCTAAGTACATTTCTTCTTACTTTTTTTCCAAAAATAGTAATTTTTCATATTTATCAATTTCCAAAATCAAAATTGTTAATTATTTTAAATCCTTAGCATTTTGATATCTATCAAGATTTACACTATTAGCACAAATCATCTATTATTAAATAAAAAAGGTGTAAAATATATTGGTGAACCTATATATTTTTTAGCAGTACTATTCTAATTTTTAGCCTAGGGGTTCAAATTAATTTTTAATTTCCACACACAAAATATTATTTGATAATTTGGTTTCCAATTTCAATTTCCTTTTTTCTTTTTCTTTTTGGTTTTCCTATAAATTGTGTTATATAAGTTTTAAAACTCATAATATTTGTCTATCTAGGAAAATTAGTCTTCAATTTTACCTAAGTCATGATGTGAAGGGTACTTCTACAAATACTCAAGCCATTATACAACACTATAAAAATCATGTCCTTCAAAACTCAAAAAAACATTCGAATATGTAAAAAATCCAAAAACATTCAAAATATACTAAAAAAAAAAAAGGGATTTGAGTATTAAAAAAATACTAATTTAATTCTTTACATATGTTATTTTTCACATATTTGGTAGATATCATATTATTTTTATATGTACACATGAATTTCATGAGGTATATGAGCATTATGCATGACATACATATTTACAAGGATTCTTAGATGTGAGATTCCCTTCTACTCAATGTCTATGCATATGTTGGGGGCATCTAATTCTATAGGTTACATTCCACAAAGTTGAACTAAATATATTATAAGTGTCTTCCTAATTACTTATATATTACATTGTGCTACATGGATGTGATAATTTTATGTAATATGACATTGATACATATGAATAGAATAGACTAGTTTTCACTTCTTTTCTCTTTTAATGTTGTTACTTTCTTACATGATAATCTAGAGATTGTTTTCTTATATTATGTGGCCCTTAGTTCTTCTATACAATAATTTCTTGAATGGATCTATGAGATTTTTGCTTGTAATGCACAAAATTTGAACATGTCCATTATTTGCAGCCCTTGGCCCTAGTTTTTGTGGCATTTAAACACGTCCCTTATTTATGACATTCTTAATGTCCTTTGCATATGTCCCTTGGCCTTGTTTATTATAACATATTCATGTCCATTGTATATTCCCTTAGTTTTATTGTGTGACATTATGCATTGTGCTTGTTATGCTTGTTTATCTTGATTATTGATGTCAGGATCTATATCATGCACTTCTACTACATAGTCTACTTCAGAGATGGTTAATTTATTGTATACTTCATTGTTATATCTATCTATACATGACACTTAAATGCCTCATATTTAATATGTTACATAATTATGATGGCATACTCTCAACATGATGACATGATTATAAATGATTATATATTTATCACATGGTACCATCAACTCTTTTTTTAATGTGACTTGTAGGATACATCCCTAATCTCAAAATATGGCATTATGGTGGGATTGTATTATAGATCTGAGCCTCCAAGAATAATTAAAAATTAGATCTAGGATAGAGTATAGGTTTAAAAAATCTAAAATATATATTTTCAAAGATTTAAAGTAATTCAAAGATTAGATTCTATAATAGAGTATAGGTTTTCAAATATTCAAAGTAATTCAAAAATAAAACACATAATAGACATGGGTAGATTGATACATATTTTTGAGGAATATGACATACATATTCACTCATTATTCAAAGACTCAAAGTAAAAAATCATCAAAACTTTAATGCATATGCATGGGAATATAAAAAACACTTGTAAGAATAAAGTTAGAGGTTGTAAATATAGTTACAATTGAGCATATAGGTACATGACATTATATATCATAAACAAAGATTTAGGGAACATTGTAATTTTTCATGCACATATTTACATTTTCAAAGTTCAAATAAATGATACTTGTTCACGTACTTTTTCAAAGCTCAAAGTTATAGTTTCAAAGGCATGATACTTTTTCATGCACATTTTCAAAGCTCAAAGTTACAATTTCAAAGGCATAATACTTGTTCATGTACACATTTTAAACATTTAAAATTAAAATTTCAAAGGAAAATTGTTTACTTCAATTCAAAACTATAAGAAATATGGCCATGATTGGGGCATGAATATTATTCATTTTATTTCAATTATGCAAGTAGAATCTAGATCCATTTGAAGATGTGTTATTCAAATATTTTATAGGTAATGTGTATTAGAGTCTAATGATACTTAACAACCTTGGAATTATTTCTATCGAACCCATTATGTGGTTCCACATTTTAGTACAGGTAATATGCATTTGAGTATAGTGACACTTAATGACTCTGGCATTATTTGTAGTGAACCCATCTTATTTCCACATTTTTGGATTAATACATTGGGTATTATTCCCCAATCATGAAATTTATAATATACATATAATAACTTAGTATAGGGTACCCTTCACACCATATACTAATTTTTAATGTAAAGAAGTAAATTTTATAGGGTACTTCTACAAATACTTTCCACATACCTCATGGTTTATCAAAAAGTGTTAATATTTTTTTCAGCCATAAGAAGCCTTTGAATATTTATTCTTGTATTGCACAGATAAGTGGTTATCCCAAGGAAGTTACCCTCAATGTACCCTACAGATAAGATAGTGAAACTATTATATGGTTGAACCCTTCGTAGTTAGATCCTTTTTTTGCCATGATCACTTTTTATGATTAGGATCAATATATCTGAGAGCCTATAAAATAAACACAATGTAACTATTTGTACCCTATTTCCTTTTTCAAATTCAAATTTTAAAAATAAAATCATGGTAATAATGAGTTAATTATGCTTAAATATGTTGAGGTTCATTATCACATTCTATATTACTTTCCAAGGTTTTGTTTGGATTAATTCTATAGTGGCATTAATCAAATTTAAGCACAATAATAAGGCTAGAATGAGTAATGTAAAATCTCAATCCTTACTCAACTCACATTGTTGCAATAATGATCCTAAAATACAAGTACCATTAAGATAAATATTTTTAAAATCAAGTATGACCTAGGAACAAGGATAATTATATATTCAAAATGTTATAAGGTGTACTACATACCCTATTGATGGACTTGTCATTACTATTGAGACTAATAAATATAAAAAAGGAAATTGGGTGAAGTTAATGAAAAATAATTCATTTATTATCTTAATGACAACCCACATGATATTGATGCATTCATATACATTGTAAGAGATGAACAAAATAATTCAATTTAAGCTTCCACTTCTATTTCATGGGTCCCATCTACTCCTATTTATTTTATTCCCATATCAACACATTTAATTACATATGTTCCATCATTATTAAGTATGTTGTAATAACATGGATTGCAACATATTAACATACCTATTTCTACACAAGCATCATACACACCTCCTTTGATTACTACACACGATCCACCACCAACCTTGATTAATGCATAATCTCTTGAGAAAATTATTATAACCTTATATGCTAAATTTTTGTAATTAGCATAATTTATCTCTATATATATTCATCCAATGGATTATCATATGTTTCTTTATAATATGTTGGTACCCGAGATAACCTCTTACCCACTACTAGCAGGTTTTATAGCTCCTAAGCTACCACTTTATGAAGGTAAAGGTGATCTAGATTAACATATTCAATCATTCCATGTAGTATGATTATATTATAATTAAATAAAAAATTATTAACAAAAATATTTTCAAGAAGCCTCAAATATTATGTCTTGAGGAGGTTCTAAAATATTTTGCTTTAGTCAGTTATAACATTCAACCCTTTAGTATATCAGTTTCTAGCACACTTCTCTATCAAAATTGGTGAAAATTTATCTAATTAATAAATTTATAAACTTAATCAAGGGTTAAATGATAAAATTAATTAAAATTTTATTTAATACAAAACTATGCTAGCTAAGATGACAAATTTTATGGCAGATAATGAATTACAAGATATAATCACACAAAGTTTAATAACACCACTCCATGAGTTTAAAATGTTTGAAAAATTCAAATATTTTGATGAGTTATGCCATACATTAAAATAAAGATAAGTCACACTCATACCTTTGAAAAAGCTGAAGTAAACCAAACTACAAGGTTAAATATAATTAAATCAATCAGGAAACAAAAGTAACAATCAATGCAATATCACAACCAACAAACAAGCTTTAATTAAAAACACCACCAAGGAGGAAATTTCAAAGGTTACAAAAATATCTTCTTGACTTATTATATAAATTACTAGATTATAATCTTACAACTCTCCATCCACAATTATATGTTGATATGAGCAAGCCTCAACATAATAGATTTGATAGTAATGCATACTATGACTTTAAAAATGTATTGGGAATTTTACAAACAAGTGTTTCAAGTCAAGGCATAAGATATAATATCTTATCAATGATAATACTATTGAGATAAACACACCCATAGAGGAAGCTAAACCAAATAAAAACAAATTTGTAAAGCTAAAAAATATTCAATAATCCATCCCTAAACCATGGCACTAAATAAAATATAGACAATTCAGAAGTACATCATGCATACAATGCACATCTTCCTCCTTCAAAATATGGGCATTCAATAGATGGAATTATTTGTACATTTATAGGAACATTACCACTATGTCCTATGATCACATTTTATGACAATGAAATCAATGATGATGATTCAGATAAACACGCACTCTTTAATCAAGATTTTATCAACAAACGACCTATACATAATGTCATGATTAATAATGGGTCAAGTGAAAATGCATTTACAATGACACTCATTTGTATCATTAGATAAAAAGATAAATATTTACAATTAACATAAAAAAAATAGTCAAAATATTTTATGGGAATACACAAAATACTCTTGGGTATATATTGTTACCTCTAAAAGTTGGTTCAACAATAATGGCTACTCTATTTCTAGTCTTACCAAGCA
This sequence comes from Torreya grandis, assembly GCA_037957365.1. Lineage (NCBI taxonomy): Eukaryota > Viridiplantae > Streptophyta > Pinopsida > Cupressales > Taxaceae > Torreya > Torreya grandis. The sequence continues at coordinate 8,921,638 of JARHVA010000041.1, forward strand.
CAGGGGTCTTCAATATTCTATTAGGATTATCTTAGATATATAAGCTCTATGTAATACCATATATAGTACATACATGCCTAAAATACATAATTTAGACACTGCTTTATGATTAAATAGTACCCCAGTCTTGTACACATGGAAAAGTTAGACCTTGGTTGTTCATTTCATCTCTATACCTTTCCCACTTTCATAAGTCTCACATTTGATCTATCGTGTGCCCCTTGGCCTAAATCTCTTAGTTTTACCAATCTTATGTTAATGACCAAGGTCTTTTATCTTTCACATAATGCTTAAAATGTCATCTTTACAAGTTTTGAACCTATACATATTTTTCTACTTCTTGAACACTAATGTTTAGGATAAACACCATCATCAATGTTAGTGTCCTAAACTGACATAAGTGTCCATGCCATAAAATCATCAAATTTTATAATAAAATGTATTCTAATAGTTAGACTAAGTGATTTAATGTGAGTTTTTACTCAAAATGGATTGATAAAAATATAAGAATAATCCTCATTCATTCCTCACCTAAAAGACCTAGCTAAAAGACCAAAGATACCAAGGCAACTTATCAAAATCACTCTATCAAGCATTTGATTAAACAAACCTTCCCTATCTCTACACTAGTCATAGGTATAACACATCTATAAGTTTGAAGTACTAAAGGATCATCCTAAGTGCTTGATTTTTTAAGTTACAAATCTAGATTATTATTGTACTTACTTTACACATATTGTATGATCTACACACAAGACAAAACTTCAGGGAGAAATACATGAATTTGAGGCCCTCTTATGTAATATTATATATGTAGGTAGTTCCCTCTAATAATGGGATATTTTGGAATAGCTCACCATCATGTACCCACTAATATATTTTTTCTCAAGGTCACTATGAAGATGAAGAACTAGGGTTTTTCCATTTCACAAGGAGAGATAGTCCATGACCCAAATCTAAATACACCAAAGCGAAGGTGAAGGAAAACCTAAAAGCATTCATGTGGTTGCATCCTTTTCTAGTAGGTATTCAATATAGGACACTTACTTCAAACTTAGATGGTAGCATCGATATACACATTCTAAGTTAACATTAGTGTCTAGATCTCTAGAAGCGTTAGATCTAGAGTCTAATGACTATTCTAAAACTATTTTCCCGCCTTCTTGATTTTTCCATATCTAACACTATGTCAACATTAAAAATAACTAAGTATATTACTTCCTTGTAATTTTCATACATAGCTTAGTTTTAATTTTTATATTTAGACTATACTTAGCATAAAAAATGTGATGTATGCTTATATCTAAGTTTATCATTTAATTGGCCTGTTATAGATCTAATAATCACCCTTCTGCCATTTAATTTCTATATCCCCCTTTAATAAAATCTATGGATAACAATAATATCACCTAGATAATTTTAAGGTTAAAATTTTTGTGAACCTACTATTTGAACACCATTCTACATAAGCATACCCTATAGGATTTTTATTACTTGCTTTGTCATAATAGTTATGTTTTCCATTTATCTTATCCTGATGATATTGATTGCCTTGATGAATATGATTATGAAAATATCCGAATCTCCCTCAAGGAAGGAATTAAAATTGACTACTATTACATTCTTCTAAGTGATAAAACATGTAATATAAAATCCTTGAATGGTGGTATTGTTATCCCTGTAATCATGTCCATGATCCCACCATTTCAAGAGATGAGTTGAGAAATATTAATTAAGATAAAAATCCTTTAGCCATACTTCCTACACCACCATTATATGACTTTGGCATTCGTTACTTGTAAATTTATGGATACTAAGGCCAAGGATTGGGTAAACATCAAAAAATTATAACCCACCCTATATCTCTTAAACATAATAATACAAATAGGTAAGGGTTGGTAAGGGTTGGGGTTTTCAAAAACATCCTTGAGTTACCAACCATTCAATTCAACTAAACTTGTACATTTTACCAAAAAAGTGGGTACATATGACCAAGAGGTTCTCTAAGTTAATCATTAAAAGTTACAAAAAATACATAAATAGATTATGGTTGATTTACAAACAACTAATAATGGGGACATGTATTCAAGCAAACTGATTACACCCCCCAAAATTTTTACATTTTTAAACAATATCCCTCTATTCAAGGGTGATGGTTTTTTCCTACCTTCATTTAAAATAAATTTTATATCCAAAAAGTTGTCCTTACCAAATTTTTCCCAAGATAAAATTGTTATACCCTTACCAAAGGAAAATAAAAAAAATTATTAAAATGGTATAAGTTATTCAAATGATATACCAAATGTACCAAAGTTCAAAAATCCCATACCATTACCAAAATGTCATAAATTTACTGATCATGAACTTGCACTTGTTATACATGAGGATGATACTCATATTCCTAGATTCAAAAAAAGTTGATAGGCTGGAACTAGTGTTAACACCCATGATAAACTCCACTATTCCCATAAATTATATAATGTCTATGATGATCACTATTGGAGATCTTCAAAATCAAGTTTCTACACTTCAAATTCAAATGGATTTACATAATTATATTGCACATGTAACCTAATTCAATAATCAAACTCTTGAGAAATGTATACTTAAATATCCTTTTCCACAAGATTTTGAATTACTAGATTTACCTCTCTTTTTGAGACACAAGGACCCATTCAACCACATAATTAGTTATGTACATTCTTTTGGTAAATGGGCACAAGATGACAAACTATTGATAAAATTATTCCATATGAGCATTTCTAATAAATCTCGTAATTGGTTTTATAGTTTACTAAAGGGTTCCTTAAACACTTTATTACAATTAAAAGATGCATTATTCATTACTTTCAATATCCACAAGGTGCCAAAACTTACATTAGAATATTTGAATAATTTCAAATAACATGATGATGAATCCCTTCAAGATTATACCATTAAATTTAAAAGTACATCCTATGAGCTAGCATTTATAACTTTAGAATTGGAATTGTAATTTATCTTTAGTAGAGGCATTCTTTCCCCATTACAGGAAAGAGCATTGCATAAAAACTATGAGTCATTTACCCATTTATATAATGATGTGCATAGATATTTTTCCTTCATAATCACTCATTCAATGGAACTTAGCATATCTTCCTCCAAATACATAAGTTTTATCCCTCACACAAAACATGGAGATAACTTACCTAAGAAACATTATGAACAAAAATGTGTGTATCCTAATATTTATATGATCAGTTTTCAAATGTTACTTAATATGGGGAAAATCCAAGGTCCATATATTATGCAAGGATCTCAAAGTTAACAACATAAAAATCATTCATTCCAAAAATATTTAAAAATTACCTTATACATGGGCAATGCTTATTTTTGGCATTACCAAATTTATCCACACAAGCAAAAACTACTTACAATGTAAGATACTTACAAAAATTGGATTCAATCTAACAAACTTAAAAAATAAAGGAGGTTGTAAATACTCTTTGGGAAACATAATAATACCAATTTCTTGTGGTCTTAAAGTAATTCAAACATGGGTTTGGGTTATGCCCACCAGATCTCCATATTCACTTACACTAGGAATTCTTTGGCTATACCAAATGGATGTCAAATTTGAACCAATTCAGAAAAGTATTTCCTTTCCTCATGAATTCAAATTAATACATGTCCTAAATGATCACATTTAATTATCATGTTTGATCTTACATATGTACTTACACATGCATTTATCCATGATTATATCTTACATAGGGTACCTTATATGCTATACACTTGACATTTTTTCCTAACACATTTAATGCATGGGCTATAATGACATGTTTATGTTGGTTGCCTATGATTTCCTTTATGTACTTCTTTGAGTGTCTTGACTTGATATTGTATTCCTTATTCAAGTTTTTGAATTTTCTCCTTTGCTTGCATCCCCTGTGCCTATGTATGATTTCATTGAAATTTTGAAATTCCATTATTTGTTGTATGGAAATTTGAATGTCATTCTTGATTTTATGGACATTTGACTAGGTCATGTCCCTTGGATTATGTGGTATTTAAACATGACCCTTATTTGTGATATCTAAGTACCATTACATGTTGACTTACTTTTGAGTTATATTGTGTGTTTATATTTTCTTGTTGAGCTTATAATATTACTATCTATACATTTCCATTATTTTATCATGCATATTAGGCCTACATGTGATCATATTGATTCTATGCACTTTAATGCTATATCTACCTAGACATGTTCCTTTTATATGATACATGGTTAAATTCATAGAATATATAGTTGTCTTATCCTTTTAAGGTGAGTTAACTACCAGTTCTTATCTTTCTATCACCTAAAAAAAGGGGAATATTAGTGGGGGCATGTCACAGAGTCATGTTATCCACACTTGGCATAGTTTTCAAATATAGTGGGAGCTTGTTTTGGAAGATTGTTTTCCACACTCATTCAGTAAATGGTACTTATATCAATTTTTTGATTCAATGGGGGCATGGCTTCCACACATTCACATATCTCAAAGTCAATGGGGGCATGCTTTGGAAGCATGTTATCCACACCTATTCATTATTCATCATCTCTAAATTATAGTGGGGGCATGTTTTGGAAACATGTTTTCCACATTGGTATTTATATAAATTTTTATATTTATTTATATATAGTGGGGGAATGCATTGAAAGCATGTCCTCCACACTTACAAAGTTTTTAGAATTGTCCAAAGCACATTGTTATATGATTCAGATTCATAGTTGTGATAGAATTATATATATTAGTACCATTATTATACATAATTTCATCATGATACATATCTAAGGTGCATATGATATGAAACATGTGCCTAATATTGTGAAATCTAAATCAATTTTAGATTCCAAAACTCTTTTATCACCTATTATCATATTATAAACTTTTTTGTATTAATACTCTATGGACTTTTATAGACTTTATTGAGCCAATCTACTGTAGTATTTGGTTCACTTTTTTGTATGGTGTATGTGACTAAATTACTCAATATTTCCAAGTTTTTAGGTTTAACTTGAATGTATCATCTAGCCTCACTAGGTTACAAGTATCATTGGGTTGCATGGTTGAGTTAATCCTAACTACTAGATGGCAACTCACTTTTATTCCAAAGTTGGGGCCATGTGACTTTAAATATCTCTCCCTATCTCTCTCTATCTCCTTGGATATGAACTTTCAATATTTATCTATATTTGTCTTAATCTCAGTTTTAGAGCCTTATAATGATCCATCTTTTTCAAATCAGCTTGTTAATAAGCAAGGCAATTACATCGACACACATATGTACTCTTAAACTTTTTTCTTTCAATTTCAATCTATTTCAAGTAATTTAAAATTCTATATTATATTCACTAATTATACATTATAACATGCTCTTGGTTACATGTCAATCACCAATAAAGAACTAAAGTTGGGCACACATAAAAACAAAGTGTGCATACCACCCAAGTAGACATTTATTTCCTTTAAACTAGAAATTCCATTAATATATTAAAGGGGAGTAAATGTATACAGTATTTTATGATTATATAACACCTTAGTCTTATACACTTGGTAAAATTAGACCTTAGAAATTCTTCTCAGTTCTAAACATTTTCCATTTCCACAATTCTTGCATCTACTTTATATTGTGCCCTTGAGCATATATCTCTTAGTCTGACTAGTCTTATGTTGATGACCCAAGTCTTATATCTTGCCCAGAATGCCTAAAATGTACTTATATTCTATATCTACAAGTTTTGAACTTATACCTACTTTTCTTCTCCCCAAACACTAACATTTGAGATAGACACTAGCATCAACTTTAGTGTCCTAACCCAATGCAAGTGTTCAATGCCCTAAATTCATCCAATTTGTAAATAAAATGTATCATAATGGTCAGCTTAAGTGCTTTCATGTGATTTGTTACTCCAAAGGGATTGATATAAATATAAGATCAACCCTCATTCATTCTTCACCTATAAGACCTAGAAAAAAGACTAAAGAGACTAAGGAAACTTATCAAAAACACTCTATCAAGAATTAAATTAAATAAAGCTTCCATATTTACACACCAATCATAGGTACAACACATATATAGGTCTGAAGTACTAAAGGAGCAGCCCAAACACCCAATTTTCCAAGTTATAAGATAGGTCACTATTGTACTTTATTTGCACATATTTTATGACTCACACATAATCCAACACATAGGGGAGAACTACAAGAGTCTAAAGCCCTCTTCTAGAGTATTGGCTATGTAAGTAGTGCCCTTTAATATCAAGGTCTTTAGGGTCAGCTCGACATTGGGTGCCCACTAGCTCATTTCCCCCAAGGTCACTATGAAGATGGAGAACTAGGGTTTTTCCATTTCATAAGGAGTGACAGTCCATGACCTAGATATAAATGCATTAGAGTGAAGATGAATCAAAACCCAAAAACAAATAGGTGGTTACATCTTTTTTTATCAGATATTATGTACAAAACACTTACATTGAACTTAGATAGTAGTGTCAATATAACCATCCCAGGATGACATTAGTATCCAAAACTCTAGAAGAATCAGATCTAGAATCAAATGATTGTTCTAGAACTATCTTCTAGTGTTCTTCCTATCTATTCCAAATCTAGCACTATGTCAACATCAGAACTGACTAAGTATAATACTTTCTTGTCATTTACATACATAGTTTAGTTGTACTTTATATATTTAGACTATACTTAGCATAATAAATTTAGTGTATGTTTATATCTAAATTTAGAATTTAATCGGCTAATTATAAATCTGATTATCACCCTTGTGCCATTTCATTTTTATATACCCCTTTTATCAAATCTAGGTCTAACAATAAGATCACCTAGATCATTTTAGGGTTAAACGCATACATTGTGATCAAATGATCAAAGTTAAATGAATTTGATATGAATACCCCCTACAGTCAGTGGTAACTCCTCCTCCCCCCCACTACCACCATAATTGGTTGTGGCACCTATTCAAGAGCACAATAAAAAATATATTAAACCCATTAAATAGCATATTAAAAAAATGTTATGACACCTATTCAATAGAATAGTGCATAATCAGTTGTTGCATCTACATAAAATATTTGTATACAACCAATAGAGAGGAAGATGGTACAACTTACGAAGTAGAAACATTTACATTAAAGAGTTACTCAAAGTTTAAATAAATATAGATATTCTACAATTCATCATAAGGCATTACCATAGATAATACTATGTGTTCTATAGTTAACATAGACAATGAGACATCTACTATACAATAGACTCCACCAAGTCCTAGAACTTATCAAGCTACACATATTCTGAAATATTCTATGAGAAATGATCAAGATAGTTACAATACACTACATGATGCCTTTCAATATTCTAATTCATCTGCATGTGTTACTTTTCATCCACAAAAAATATTATTCAACATAAATGATATAAGCTCACACTATGGTCCTCCCATCAATGGAATCATAGGATATTTTCCTTTCAAAAATATCAAAAACACACCAAAAAAATCATATTTTTCAAAATTCAAAAAATACGTTCAAATTTGTAAAAACTATTAAAACATTCAAAACTCAATAATAAGATTAATAAGTAAGCATGATAAAAATTTCTATTTTACTTATTTACATATGTTATTTATCATATATTTGGTAGATAATGTACTATTTTCCTATGCATACATGCATTCCATGACGTATATGAGTGATGCACGGCATAAATATTTACATGGATTCGTATATATTGGATTCCTTTCTACCTAGTGTCCATGCTTATGTTAAGGGAATATAATTATATAGGTTACATTATGAATAGGTTATACCTTTATATGAACTTAATACCATGTTGAGATACATATCTTACAATTATTTTTCTAATTACTCATATCTTATATTATAACACCTGGATGTGCTAATTTATTATAATATGATATTGATACATATGAATGGAATATTTGAGTTTTCACTTGTTCTATTATCCTTTAATGTTGTTATTTTATTGCATGACAGGCTAGACATTACTTGCTTATTGTGGGTGGCCCTTATATACAACAATTACTTGAACATCTCTATGATATTTTTACTTGGTATGTGCAACACTGAATATGTCCATTGATAGTGGCCCTTGGCCCTCTTTTGTGGCATTTTAACATGAACCTTATTTGTGACATTCTTAATGTCCTTTGTGTATGGCCCTTGGCCTTGTTTGTTGTTACATATTCATGTTCATTGTATGCATCCCTTGACCTTATTGTATGACATTGTGTATTATGATTTTTGTGTTTATTGAGCTTGATTAGTGGTGCCATGATCTATACCATGAATTTTTATTGCATAGTCTACTTTAAATATGGTTATTTTATTGAATGTCTCATTTTTATATCTATTTAGACATGACACATGTATGTCTCATATTAATTATGTAACATGCATGCATCCATGATAATTACATTACTATAATGGCATACTATCAACATGATGGCATGATTATATCTTTATCACATGATACAATTAAATATTTTTTTGAGCTAAGTGACTTGAAAGCTACATCCCTCATCTTAAAAGGTGGGCATCACAATGGGCCTATATTAGATATGCGAGCCTCCATGAAAATACAAATATAAGATTTAGGATAGATTATAGGTTTAAAATCCAATATATAGGTTTTCAAATATTCAAATTAATTCAAATATTATACTCTATAATAGAGTAAATGTTTTAAAAGATTCAAAAGTAACTTTAAAAATAAAACACATGATAAATATGGGCACATTGATACATATTCTTAGGGAATATGACATAAATATACACTCACTTTAAAATATTAAAAGTATAAAATCATACACTTGAATGCAAAAGCATGGGCATATGCAAAATAGTTATAAGAACAAAGTTACAGCTTCAAAATACAGTAAAAATTGAGCATATAGGTGCATGTAATTATATATCAGTGTCAAAGATTAAAAATTCATTATACATTTTCATTCCCATATGTATATTTTCAAAGTTTAAAATTCATGATACTTGTTGATGAACATTTTTAAATATAAAATTTATAGTCTAAAGGGAATGATACTTATCCATGTACATTTTCAAAGCTCAAAGTTACAATTTCAAAGGCATAATACTTGTTCAAGCAAATAATTTCAAAGTTGAAACTTACTATTTCAAAGAAAAATGTTTACTTAAATTAAAATCAATGGGCAATGCGATGATGATGGGGGCATGAATATTCTTCATTATATTTCAAACATGTAAGTATATTTAGATTTATTTTCAGAGGTGTGAGTCAAATATGTTATGAATATTATATGTTTTAGTCTAGTTACTCTCAATGGCCTTGAAATTACTTCTAGGAAACCCATTATGTGATTCCATATTTTACTATAAATAATGTATGTTTAAGTATAATGGCATTGAATGGATTTGGCATCACTTCTAACAAGCCAATTATGATTCCAAATTTTTGGATTAGTACATTATATACTATTCCCTATTCATGACAGTTGGAATAGACATATTTAAAACTCAAGAGCTTGATTAGATATTCAAAATTATTACTTATCACTCTCAAATTCCCATTGGTTTAAATAATTTAAGTGTTTCAGTAAGGTGGAAAAAGTATCCATCATCTCTTATAGGTTATAGACCAATTTGGTTTCAAATCCATACATGTATACTCCATTTCTTTCCTCTCAATTTTTTAGTTTTCAAAGTTTTTGATTTTTCAAATTTTAAAAAATGATAGATGACTACTTCATGTGTTGTTGTAGGGTTTGCTAAGTTTGAGTACCATACACAATTGGACTATCATCTCAAATACAAAGTGTGTTGTACACACTTAAGTTTGATTATTTCTCATTTTTTATAGCTATTTAATTACTAGAATAAAGGGAGGGAAAATGTAAACTCATAAATATGGTCATAGGTAATTGACAATGCTAATTATTGACACATCAAAAACCACATGACTTATGCCCAAATACATTAATCTTAACCACCATTCCTTTAATAGATTTATCTATATGTGGGATTTATATACACATAATATTTTCAAACTTTATCAATTATTGATACTTTCTATCTTACATGAACCCATCGAGTCTCAATCTCTCTAAGTACATGCCTTAAGGGGTGCATTAGGACAGGGTTAGGTAGACCATTGGTGATTTTAAATATTTTTGTCCCTTTACGACCACTTTTTATTAATCTAACCATCTCCTAAAAACACTCCCCTAAGCTTTACCTTCTCTCTTTCACCCTCTTTTAGTCATTTTTTTCCTTCATTAGCCCTTCCCTAGCCTAAACTCCTCTTTAATAGTTTATGATATAATGTCGACCCCATCAACCCTATACTCTAATTGAAAAAACTCATTTAGGGTCTAGGTCAACTCCTAGCTAACCTAGACTAGGACCTTAATTGATTTTGTCAATAATGATATAGAGTCGATTGGGCCAACCCTATTAACTAAACTTTCAGAAAGGACTAGGGTTAGATTTAGCTATATAAACACATTCATTTATCCATTCTTAGAGAGATATCAAGATTTAATTATTAATTTATGCTTGTTTATAATATGATCTTCTACCATTATACTTAAGGAGTCTTAGCTTAGGGTTTTTACTTGGAGAAGAATCTTGTCTTGTGGAAAATTCTTGGATGCTTTGGCCTTTCTTAGTGATCCTTATAAACCACAACCACCTCTTGCAAAGCACCTTTGATCAAGGGAGAGATTGAGTCTCAATGCATTCATCTTCAAGGTAAGTATCTCTATTTGATCCTTTTTTTTAGTAGATAGAAGTAACATAAGTAATGGATTTTGAATATATTATTCTCTCCATGCATTAGGTTTTTGCCTATACATAGCTTAAATAGGATTCTTTTATGCATGTTTACCTTTATGTTTACTAACCCCAATTTTATGCCACAAGATTTGGTTTGCACTATATCAGACTTTTACTTTGCTTTTGTCATTTATACATCAGTGAATATGAAAACATAGGACCTAGTGAGGGTTATCACATAGTTTTGCTTGACTAAAGGCTTTAAAACCCTTCCTAGTGATATTATTATGGTAAGAGATCCCTTGGCTAGGTATAGAGGATCCATATTGGTCTTGCCTTAAATATATAATGTATCAAAAATCATAAGTGTAAGTATAATTTATCTTCTCTAAGCTAGGATTGATTTATAGATCAATTATGCATTTCTTTTTGCATACATTTTGGTGAACTCAATGTGAATCTAACCTTTGCAGGTTTTCTTTCATGCCATCATTTTTTTCTTAATTTTATATTTTTAGTATTGTATCAAACTAGTTGGTATGGTTATAATTTTCTATGTGTAGGTTTAACACACAATAACTTTGAAATGACTATGTTATGTCTATATAAGTCTTCATCAATTATAGGTTACTAGATCTAGTAGTTTAACACAGTACTTTTATTCAATTCCAAATTAGCATACATAGTCAAATAGGTCAACTATGTATATTATTTTATTCTATCAACATACATGTCAATAAACACTATCTAATAGGTTGAATCTATTCATCTCTTCTTCAATACATGAGGTTTTGTAATCTTGGTCAAATAAGTTAACAAATTTTGAAAGTAGTAATTAAGCACCATAGCATAAAAATTTGAATTATAAATCATTTTAAAATCCACCAATTTCCTTTCTTTTCTCTCTTTATCATTTAAGTTCTTAATTTAGCATTATTTTTCATAAGTTTGCAGTCTATAAAATTGTAATCATACAGTTAACTAGGTCAACTTGGTCAACTTAGTTTGTAGTCTATCTTCTATCTAAGATACATAGTCAACCTATTTGACTTTGTTCTTAAATACCTTGCTTATATACAACAAAAATGACCCATTCAACTCTATTTTGTATTGTTTGCATATAGTGTTGCCTGAATCAACTCTATACTATTCTCAATTAAGGAATTAACATCTATTTGTTAGTAATTAATTCACATTTTTTTTAGTTGTTTGCATGCTTAGAGTAACTCACATAGTTTAAATAGGTGGTTTTTCAAATTACAATTTCAGTTACACTATTTTAATATATTACACACACTACCAAACCACTTTACATTCAAAACTCATTAAACATTTATCTTCCCAAGGTTTACCTACTTGGATTTCATCACCAAGGGGAAAATTGACTTAGTTTTTTGGCCAAGTATAAATATGTGGTTAATGGTATATATTATAAAATCACTCGACACCCTTATGACCCTGATATTGTGAAGTGAGGGGTAGTCCCCAATACCAAGCCAATATCATTGCCAATATATATCCCTTTCATCCCAAATGTCTTGAAACCATTTATAGATCATCTTTCTAGTTCCTTATTTTAAATACTTTCATATCACATTAAAATCAAACTTTATTATAATCTAATAACACTTATGGTGAATAATTATTTAGCATTTACTTTTCAATTATTGTTTTCTCTTTGATCATTATGTGTTTTATTATAAAACTTGCATTGGGCAGCATTGGTGCAAGATTTGTGGTGTGCTCTAATTAGATTAGTCACATTGATCTAATTATTTACATGATTGCTTTCATTCTTGATTCAAATTCTCTTGAAAAATTTCCCCTTGTTTTAGAACATATTCATCTCGGTCGATATAGTCTCTTACAAACTATTAATATTTCTTGCCTATAATACATAGTCAACTTGCATGACTATGTATTTTTATCTCTCTATACATAGTTAACTTGCCTGACTGTAAATTTTTATCTCTCTATTATATCTCCCATCTATTAATACACAATCAACCCATACAAATTTGTATTCTTTTTAGCCTATATCTTAGTAGTACCCTATCAACCTAGTCAATTCTATACTTGTTTGTCAATTTTATTCCCTATTAGCTGACCTTATTCTTTGTTTAGTTGACTCTATCCCTAGTTTTTATTTTTCTTCCCTAATCTCCATCCATTTCATCAATCATCATGAAATCCCCTATCAAAATCTTCTTGGACAACCTGAATCCATTTAAACACTATATGTAGTGATTTTTCCTTCTTATCTTTTATTCCTATTTTTATCCTTTGGGTCATCTTGCGATGTTCACCCACATATCACTCTAGCCTTCATGTCATCTTATAATTCCCATCCCTACATCTAATTACTCATTGGATAATCTTACGATACCTACTCATATTTCACATTGCATGATACCAAAGTAATTCAACATCAAGAAACCTTTTGAGACACATAGGCTTGTCTCTCACATGTTCATCATTGATATAGACATTATCCTAGATCCTTCCCTTCTTATCATTCTTTATATATGCTACCCTTATAAAATTTTATGTAGGATACTTACATGAGTCTCACCCTCTATAACGTATCCTCTGTCCACAAACCCTAGTTCTTTCTTTTTGGTCCTTTAGTTTTCTCTTTTCTCATGATTTTTATTGTAAAATTATGGATAGGACTCGATATTCCTCATGATTTTCCTTTTTTATCATTATTTCCTTAATTTATAATCATGGGAACACATTATGGGAAGGTAGATCTATTTTACTTTTCATGAACATAGCCTTCATGGGATGATCTACATACTTCATTTGTTGATCTAATATTTTTGTGGCTAGGAGAAGTTTTTCAGGAGTCTTTAATGTCAACACTCCTCTTGTTTTGACAAACCTAATTTGAGTGTCTTGACTTCAATAAATAGTTTCTCTACCTTGATTTTTATTCTTTTTTCCCTCCACCCATTTCATTTTCCCCCTTAGATAGGAAAGTGTGATTATAAATATATTTTTCCACTTCTATATTCCCTCTTCTTCAAATCTTAAAAATATGCTAGCACCACTTTGTTTTAGTTTTCTCTCTCCTTAAAACAAAATAACATGCTTTAATGACTATGGATTATTTTCTTTACACCATGGCTTTCCATTTCTAGACTTGCTTTAGTCTCTATTACCACTTTCCATTTATTGTACTTCCCTTTTTGTAAACACCTGAGTTTTTTTCTACTTTCATGTAATTTTTCCATTATTGAGTTAAGTTGGATTGTCACTTCTCACTCACCAATTTTTTTTTCCCTTTTATGTAATTATCTATTGATGATTGAGTAAGGATTGTTACTTCTCACTCATCAATGTTGTTTTACCATTTTATTTTCCCATCTTTGTATAAGCAAATATTGTTACTAATTTCACATTGATGTTTGATTACCATTTTTGACATGTATCCTTGGTTTGATTTGGTGAGTTTTCCTTTCTTACTTAAGGTTTACTTGTTTGAGTTTTGTGGTCTCTAGTAGCCTTAGATTTTAGGTTACCCAATTTACTCTAAATTTTGACTTGGTCATTTGGTCCTAACTTAGCATTTATCACCCTAGCTTGCCAAATTCCCAAGTACATCTCATCTACACCATATTATTTATATTGGATTTCCTACATTTGTTTATTTTTTCTCTTTAGTTTTGTATCCTTGGGTTTGTCGAAAACAATCTCTATGCCCTCCATGGTCAAAACTAAAAACATAGTAGATAACCATCCATCAATAAAAGTAAGTTAAGGTATACATACATTACTTTTATTTTCATTCATTTCCATTTTAGTCATTTAGTTTTAGTTATTTTTGCTTTAAATTACTATAATTTTTGAGCTTAAACATTTTGTGTTATTATGTTCTTTTCTCAAAGTACCATCCCCTTTTGCACCTGAGTGACACATGATGAGCTTCAAGTGTGGCATATATATATATATATATATATATATATATATATATATATATATATATATATATATATATATATATATATATATATATATATATATATATATATATATATATATATATAATATTTTTAAACTTTATCAATTATTGATGCTTTCTATCTTGTAAGGACCCATCAAATCTCAATCTCTCTAATTTCATTCCTTAAGGGTTGTACCAAGAAAGGGGTGGGCAAACCATTAGTACTTTTCAAGATTTTTTTCCCATTACTACCACATGTTATCGATCTAACCATCTCCTAAAAACAATCCCCCAAGCTTTAACTCCTTTATTACACCCTCCTTTAGTCATTTTTTGCCTTCATTATCCCTTCCTTAGCCTAAACTCCTTTTTGATGGTTTATGATACAATGTCAGCCCCATTGACCCTGTACTCTAATTGACAAAACTCATTTAGGGTCTAGGTCAACTTCTAGCCAACCTAGACTAAGACCTAATTTGATTTTATTGATAATGATATAGATTTTATTAGGATGACATTATCGAATAACTTTCATAAAGAACTAGGGTTAGATTTAGCTATATAAACACATTCATTTTTCCATTCTTAGAGAGACATCAAGATTTAATTATTCATTTGCATTTATTTATAATCTACTCTTTTGCTATTCTACTTGAGGATTCATAGCTTAGGGTTTCTACTTGGAAAATAAACTTATCTTGTGGAAAAGCCTTGGATGTTTTGGTCTTTCTTAATTATCTTTACAAACCAAAACAACCTCTTGTGAAGTACCTTTGTCTAAAGGAGAGATTGAGTCTCAATGGGTTTATATTCAAGGTAAGTATCTCTAAACTTGCTCCTCTTTTTTATTAGATATAAGTATCATAAGGAATGGATTTTGAATATATTACTCTATTCATGCATTAGATTTTTACCTATATATAACTTAATTAGGATTCTCTTATGCATGTTTAATTTTATGTTTACTAACCCCTCATTTTTTCCAAAATCTTTGGTGAGCACAAGATTAGTATTTACTTTACTTATCATTTACTTACTTTGTGAATATCAAAACATAGGACCTAGTTAGGGTTATTTCAAAGTTTTACTTGATTGGAGGCTTTGAAACCCTCCCTAGTGATTTTATTTTGGTAAGAGATCCATTGGATAGGTCTAATAGATCCATCTTGGTCATGACCCCAAATATCTAATGTATCAACAATCAAAAGTTTAAGTAGGATTTATCTCCTCTGAGCTAAGATTGATTTATAGATAAGTTGAATTTCCCTTTGCATATAGGATTGACCATTTCTTTATCATAATTACTACACAAAAATTTTCATATAAAATTATCAAACTACTCCATAATATCCTTATAATATCTTTAGCTATGGATAATTATCCTTGATTTCATAGGACAAGTCTATGCTAGATGGGTAAAGCCACTACTGTGGGCCTATCCACCTATAGTAGTCATGGCCTACATCAAATAATGGCTAGTTTTTAAACTTTAAATTAATATTTTGGGACTTACCATGAATTTCATAATGTTAACTAAAGTAAATTATCAAAATTCTCTCTTATAAATTATATATTAAATGTCATTCATTATCCCTACTTAGATATAACCTATTTCCTAGCTTACACATTATTGCAAATAAATAAAATATGCCCTATTCTTTCCAAATTCAAGCTCACTCATGAGGAGTAGCGATAATCCAAGTATAAATCATATCCAATTAATTCAAGAGATATCATTTTCAAGTATGAAACCCATATTTTATTACTACATACACATATTCAAGGAGCATAGTTTCACAATAAATATAGGTGAGATAACTTTATGGGCTTGATTTCCCTCCTTAGAGTATTGGATAAGTAGGTAGTGGTCAATCATCAAAGGGTTGATTTAGGTCACATTAATCCATTACATTCCCCCTCTCTTTTTTTTAAGTTTCAAGCTTTCAAGGTACCCTTATGGTTTTTAATTTAAAAAAAAGAAATCCAATGAATTATACATGACATAATCTAAATCTTGATAACTCAACCTATGAATAGACATAGGCATAAATGGTGATATACTCAAATTTTCATCATAAAAAAATAAAAAATTAAATGGTAAATGGACATGAGTAGCATGCATAGCTATTTAGAAAGAGTGGTTCTATTGAGGAATATTCTCATATTTTTCTTTTGATCTATCACTATCAATGTTATGATTTTTCTTTCTTTTCTTATCAATCATCAACCAACTAAGATAAGTCTGCATGCAATAGACACAAATGACCCATGTTATTATCTAGATAACACAAAATTGTCTAAATTTTTTTAAGATTTTACTCATGATCCTTAGCACACACAGTTATATACTTTGTTTATTTCCACTCTCAAATATCTAAAACAATCAATAAAAATATTATTTTGAGCTAAGTACAATTCTTATTAGTGTTTTCAAAAAAAAAATCCATATTTATCAATTTCCAAAATTAGAATTATTAATTATTGTACATCCTTAAAATTTTAATATCTATAAATTTTTACACCTATTATCATAAATCATACCTATTTAAATAAAAAATAAGTTAAAATAATTATAAGTGTTGTTTGGACTAAAGAAGAAAAGCTTATCAAGAAATGCATTACAACTACCAAAAGGACAACTGGTATAGTTAAATGCTTGATAAATATATTGGGAATTATATCTTATCTTGTTGTTGTATATTTCAATATAATATGACCCAATCTAAAGAGTCCATATATTCTCAATCATGTTTTAATTGACACTAGTGTTAACATCCTTGCAGGATAGACTAGTGCAATGGATCCATTTATCCTTGAAAGTGATAAGAGGAATCAATTCATATTTTCAATATATAATTTTGAAATACCATGTATTACCCTCATGTAAGTGGGATTTATTCCCTTATTAGAGGAAAAAATCCCAAGTAGAGCCATAAAATAGTAAGATCAACTTTTGATGAGCACTACTTATACATAGGACAATATGAATCATATAATGATTGATGAAGCCACAGGAAACACATTTAATCCATTTGATTTTGGTGTATGGAATGTGAATATTGAGATAGATATGGATCTAGGTATTTCCTATGATTTTGGTGATAAGGATTGCAATTTATTAGTTAGCCTAAATTATTATATAAATTACATTTAAGTCGTCACCAGGAAGCCTATCCACTACCCTATTCAAAGAGAGAATCTAGGTTATCTTAATTATTCTTCCTTATCTATATTTTTTATCTAACCCAACCCAATAATATCTTGACTATATTATTTATATTAGTAACCAATGTTGGTTCATCAGTATATACATATAGGGTTAATGTGAAGCCTTTAAAAAGGGTATCACAAGTGATGTAAAGCCAAGGAGGTTTGTTTTTAATAATGCAAAACAAAAAATAAGCTACATTATGATATTATATCCAACTATGTGAGTCTTCTCCCTATAAATTATGAAATTTTTTTTGGCTTCTTGTGTTGGATGGTTTAAAATCATGTTATGTAGAGACCAATTGTGGAAACTAGGTATATGCCTTATTAGACTCGATCTTATCTAAATATTATATTTTTTACAAGTTTTTATGGTTATTGTAAAAATATAGTTTTCATACCTAATTATGGCATATGTGTATAGGTTGAAATCTTTTGAGACTTACATGTGTTATTTTTTAAGAAAATACATATATAAAAGCTTATGTGGATAGTTATAACCTTATATGTGCAAAAATATTTTAGAAACTATATTTGATTCAAGATTTGATTAACCATACCAATAAACATTCACCCCTATTAAAAATTTTTAAAACAAATTATCTATATGTAAAATATATGGAACTTAAATGTTTATCTAAAAATATGAGTTAATAACATAGAGATTAGGATATATATTACACATAACATGTTCCAAATTTTACACTAACTATGTTCCCCAAGCTTTTTATGAATATGATACACTATTAGATCAATGTAAACATGTTCATATCTTATAGGAAGGATGATAACATTTGAATAATTATTTTTAAAAATTATAAATTCATTATACCCTAGCTTCACAAATTTAGAATACTACACACTATCCATATAATGAAATTTTCAGCTTCTTTCAATCCTTTGTGATTACAACATGTAGAATAAGATTTTGATCCAAAAATGAAAAAGGTATAGTTAAATGGTTAAAAAATTTAAAGCATAGATGACCACAATAGGGTTTGAAAATTATAAATAACCACCATAAAAGCCAAAATTATAAATTTTGGTATGAGTTTTAACTTTACATTGGTACTAATATAAATAAAAGGCATCAAATATTAAAATACTTGCCTTCTCAATGATTGATCCTAAAATTTGTTCCATCTCAAACATATCACACCTTAGTCTAATCCCATATTGTGTATCAACATCTTCACTAAATATATTTTTCATGAAGATAATTAGAGTAATAACAGTTAGACAACCACAAGTATGAATCAAATAAAAGCATAACAAATAAAAACTCAGAGTATATGTTTTATTTTTTTCAATAAGTATGATTTGAGTTTCTATATTTTTTAATATGCATATTGGTTTCAATTTCATCCATTATTAAATGGAAAATGGTTAAGCCTCTCTCTCTCTCTCTCTCTCTCTCTCTCTCTCTCTCTCTCTCTCTCTCTCTCTCTCTCTCTCTCTCTCTCTCTCTCTCTCTCTCTCTCTCTCTCTCTCTCTCTCTCTCTCTCTCTCTCTCTCTCTCTCTCTATATATATATATATATATATATATATATATATATATATATATATATATATATATATATATATATATATATATATATATATATATATATATATTCTCAATTTAACATTTTAGGGTTTTATTAAAGTAAATCCTATGTTATTTTAAAGTGTTGAGTTATCTAGGATAGTAAAATAATATGCAATAAATAACCAATAATTTATTACAAAATTTGACTTGTTTTGACTTTATAAAAATATTATTAAATATGTTCAAATATAAAATTATCTATAAAATAACTATCATGGAAGATCTAGGTGCTGAAAACTAGGTTACAAACAAGTCTGAGTGTCTCAACAAGGTCCCTAAGTTAGATTCTTCACTGGATAGTAGTGCCCCACTTGGATAGTAGTTCTATGTGGATCTAGTATTCTAAAAATGACACTAGTGTCCTCTT
The DNA here is from genome assembly GCA_037957365.1 of Torreya grandis. Classification (NCBI taxonomy): domain Eukaryota; kingdom Viridiplantae; phylum Streptophyta; class Pinopsida; order Cupressales; family Taxaceae; genus Torreya; species Torreya grandis. The sequence continues at coordinate 8,941,558 of JARHVA010000041.1, forward strand.
TATAGGATTATTCCCATTTTTTAGGTGCACCTATGCTAGTGTTTTTCGATTTTGTTCCTACGCTCATGAAATATGGAACTCTGTATTGTGCCTAAAATAATTGATTTAATATGAAAACCCTAATCCTCCTTGTAATTATGGCTTGAGATAAAAATGTGTGTTTGTTATTAGGATAGATTGGACATCCTCAAAACCTCATTGTAAAGATAATTGCCTATATACCAATACTCTGAGGAATGATCAATCCTGATGTAGTTCTCCTACTTAGTGCTTAGTGCAAGTGCAAGTTAATGCTAGAATGATAGTGGTCTTCAATGATTTGAGTGTTCTTGAGACTAGAAATATTTTAAATCTAGGCTTAAGGTAGTTGTATATGGTATTATTCAAAATTAGGACAAAATAGGGATTAATAACCTTGATTTTTCTCAACTTGTTTCTTATTTGAATAGGCTTTTTGCATCTATTTTCCATCTATTGGATAGAGGTCTAATAGTCTTGTATTTATAGTGTGTTGTAGCTTATGTAGATAAAAAATGTTATTGGGATAACCTTAGGAGGGTTATAGATTTGCAAATATATTCATTCAAGATATTTAGGGCAAGAGACACTAGTGTCATGTTGGGGACAATAACACCATGTGTCTCTAGTGTCCTTAATGTGACACTAGTGTCTAGTTGGAATGTTATTGGGCACAAAGGGTAAAGATACAGGAATGAAAGTCTAGGATTGTGTTTGGTCTATCAAGGGACATTTTTTGTCCACATAATGTCTATAAAGTATGATAAAGGCTCTAGGATAGGTCTAGGACGGAGCTAGGAATAGGTTATCATAGGTAACTTTCTTAGCATCCAAATACCACTTTTAGGTGATTACATTCCCCCCTGCTTTATGCTAGAAATTCAACAAAGTAAAATGACTAGTATAAAGGAAAAAAAAGTGTACCTAGACTTTCATAGGAAGTGAAACCCATGTAGCTGAGTCTGAGGGTTTATGTATGTGAATCATGATCTGAAGTATGACTTGTAATTAAACATGCATAAAATAATTCCTTAAGAGATATCCAAATCAAAATACTATGTTGAATAAAGTAACTAAGTAAAGTTGAGTAAAGAGATAGGAAAGAGGAAAGGAATGAATACACCTCATTAAGTATTGAACCAATGCATGAACCTAATGACAACTTATGTGTGTACATGTACATAGTGATCAAATCATTGAATATATTAGACTGAGTTGATAGTTTGCTCAATCCTCATATGTGGGTGGCTAAAGATTGCAATCTAGTTTTGACTCCATCATTTCCCACCCCTACTCGGTGCATCATGACATATGAATAAGTTGGATAAAATATTATAAGTGTGTCTGACACAGACATGTGGGTGGCTCAAGAACTCAAGTATGCTATGACTCCATCATTTCCTACCTATCTATAGTAGATGCATCTCAGATTGAACTTCACAAAGTGATAATAATGTTTAATTTGGTATATCTAATTATGTATGTTGGATCTACATCCACTCGGGTACATTAGGTAGCATTGGGTGACTTTGGAATGCCAACCACTACATATGGAGTAAGGCATGAAAATGGTGACAAACTGGAATATTATAGCAAGTTTATACATCATATATAATGACATGGAGTTTGTCATTCCATCTGATCAACCTATGTGTAATTGAGCATATGGAAATAATGTGTCATGTGCATGCCTCCAATCTAATATCTAAGTATATTGATTCTAGACTAAGTTTTAATAATTATATTTGTGTATATGAACTGAATCTAGGAGTGATCATGACATGCATGATTCCCCCAATGTAAGAAACTAGTATGAATCTATTCTAAAATGAGTGTATATGAGCAAAATCTAAACATAATTGTCACAATTGTAGCTATATCTATACAAATTTGTATTGTACCTAGTGTACTATTCTAGATAATCTAAATTGCCCTAAAATTGGGGCTACTAGATAATAGTTCCATTTAGTGAATAATAGCTCCATGTGGCTCTAGTGTCATAAATATGGGTGTTAATGTCTATCTAGCCTGAATTATGTGTGACTAAACTACTTTCTGAGTCCCTATTTTTTCTTATGTCTTACCTATGTTCGATTTCCTAAAACTGAGCCTATGTGCTAAAAATGATCTATGAATAGCAATGTAGGAGCCTGATCTATGTGACAAACCCTTATAAACTCCCCCTCTTTTGAGGTGATTTTTTGACCTATGCAATAATTATCCTCAAAGTAAATATCTCTACAAAATGTGTTAGCTAGAGCATATATGATAATTACGTGATATTGTAATACAATGTGCAAACATAACATCAAAATGTAAAAGTATGTAGTGTAAGATGTATGTTATATGTAGTATTACACAAAGGTGTCAAGATAGATGTAATCAATGTGTATAACATCAAATCTAAGTAGCTACCTAGTGGGATGGGGCATGATGTCCATCATGGCACCCAATTAGTAAGGGTAGATGCATGAGGTCCCTCATGGCATTGAAAACTAGTGTGTGTAATAATCAAAGACAAGTGTCATGGTGAAGATGCATACAAGAAAACATACAAAACACATGACTCACACATAGTAGGCCAAGGGGAAAAAATACAAGGGACATGGGCACATGTCACTAAATTAGAGAACATAAGACATACTAGGACATGTTCAAATGTCCACATACGCAAGCAACAAGAAATTTGTCTTAGAGACACATAGAAGGACATGTTCAAATGTATGCATACATAATCAAGAAAGTATATATAAGGGACATGGGCACATGTCCAATTCATACATAAATAGAAGTTACATAGAGACAAATAATAATGGCATATTTAAATGCCCTCGAATAGAAGAAGCATAAAAATACAATCAAGTCTAAAATAAGAAAGTTAGAAATGAAAGTATGTATGAATGTAGTAAAAGTCTGTGTAAATGTGAGGATATACATATGTTGAGTCTAACTTATTTATAGTCATCAAAATATGAGTATGAGTATAAATGATCAATATCAAGATATATCAATGCATAAACTAGAATATAAGGAATGTAAGGATAGAACCTAGTAATAGAAACTATGTATGAAATGCCCCCAAGTGGGTAGATGTATCAAATGAATAACTTGGACTCATGTATATGCCCCTAGTGGGTAGTTTATATCAATATTGGATCAGTGTAGTGGACTTGATTCTTGTAAGTAATCTGTAAGCACTCAATAATAACAAGTGAAACATATATGTATGATAAAACCAACAACACTGAGATAGCTATCATATGTAGTGTCTATAAAATATAAGAAATTTAAACATAAAAATGCATACAATCTATAAATTTTGTGTTTGTTAAGTAATATTTTAATGTTTTAGTGTTTTGACATGCTATATTGTTTTTTCATTTTTTGGATATAAGATAGTTACAAGCAAATGAAAATACACTATGTATAAGGAGTAAGATAAAATAAAGTATGTGCAAGAGGGTAAGAACCATACTAATCGATGAGTCTTATGGGAGACTCACTATCATTGTGGCTTATGTCAAAAATAAGAGAATTAATCTCTCATTCAGTGTGAATGTTATGTTGTAGTTAAATGTGGTTGTAGTAAGAATCAAAGTATTATTCATCATAGGAATCATAATACCCTAGAATGCTATGGGGAGTTGCTTCATACTGTGGAGTCGACCTTTCTAAATTGTGATTTGGCATATTGATTTTTATTTTACCCTTTGAAATATGATTATTATATACATATGATATTTTGGAGGCTCTTTTTCTAGAAAACCTATTTTGAGAATGCTTGTTTGTGTATCATGATTTTAACTTTGTAATTAAATTTTTTGATATTTTTGTAACATGTCTAGTGTGTCTAGATGTTTTTCCTTGATAAATTATATATGTGTATGATTTTCTTTAGGATGTTCAATAAATCCTAAACCTTGTTGACCAACATTATCAACTGCTAGAATAGGAGTAGTGATGCCTTGGGCCTTCTTTCCCAAACCTTGCCCATGATAATTAAACTTTTGTATATATTTTTGACCAAACCCATATTGCTATAAAAGTTGAACCTCATTTTGGAGAGGCAGGTTTGCCTCTTTTACTTTTTTTACTTGTGCTAGTTGTATTATTTCTAAATTTGACCCTTTTTGAATTTGGAGATGTGTCATTGTATGTTGTGTGGATGATGTGTCATTGTCCGAGTTATTTTTATCCATTATCTATTGTATTTTCCTTTTCAATACTAAACATGAATCAGTTTGGTGCCCATGAATTCTATGATATGCACAAAAATATTTGGATCTCCTCATTGGGTGTAGAGGAGGTAGGTTGATCAACTTATCTTTAATCATTTGCTTTAGTACCTCACTTTAACTCTTATTTGATCTTTGAATTTTTTTTGAATAACTAGTCATATATTTACTTTTTTGTGATTTCATGTTTGATATGTAACATTAATTTCCACACATTGACTAGATGAAGATGCATATACATGATTTCCACTATTATGCCCTAGAGGCCTTTGTCTTCTAAATTGATTGTTTAATGTTATAATCTTTTCATGTAATAGTTGATTCTAATTTTGTAAACCTACAATTATCTTTCTCATACTAATAATTTGATTACATAGATTCTCACAAGTGAAAACCTTAGTTGTTTCTAATTTAACATGTAAGCACACACCCTATAGGGAAGAAGTGTGAATAGGCTAAGTATGGGGATCAGTGACATTGGTACATGTTGCTTCATCTTGTGGAGGAATGACAGCATAGACATGGTTAGATAGAAAGTAGATATCACCCTCATGAAGATGAGTAGGAGAAGGAGATTATGTGTTTTGCATAAGATATGAAATTAAAACTTGAAACATAGTTGTTAGCTTATGTGTTAAATCCTCTATGTGTGTATGGGTTTGCTTATTAATGGAATTCCACATAAGATAAATATGACATGCTATGAAATATGACATATATTGTAATTTATATAAAGCATCATCTATATATGTGTTTATATATTTTCTAAATTCATTTTGAATTAAAGGGAATAAGCATACAAATTAAAGTATTAAACTTTGCAACAAAAAGTGATTTATTTATTTTGTCATTATGATCATGATTATATGAAATACAAATCAAAAGATATATGGATCTAAAATATGAATTTTGGAAATGTAAACCCTAGGGTTATCTAAGGTTGGACTTTTAAATTAGGGTTGCTTTGTAAAAATTTAAATTACATCAAATAAATAAAACCCTAATATGGGATTGATTAAATAAGCTAGGCTATGCTAGAAAAATAGAAATGTCTAAGATTCTCAAAAAAGGGGGTTGAAGGATTTTAGCATAATTATTTTCCATAGAAGTGTAACCAATAAAGTGTCCATACATCTTGATTGACATATGATTATTGATGACCACCCAACTATTTTTGGTGTCATGCTAAAAGGACTACCATCAAGAAGAGAACATGATCATGCCATTCAACTAAATTTGGTAAGTTAACCATGAAACATCAGAGCATACATGTATCCATATGCTCAAATTATGAAATTGAAAAGATGATGCAAGATATATTTGAGGAGGGTATAATTAGACATAGTTAAGCCAAAGTGAATATTTATCTTCAATGGTCATGGTGCATAATAAGGATGAAACTTAGAGGATGTGCCCAAACTATAGAGAACTCAACAAGTACACCTTCAAAGATAAGTTATCTATTCCAATTATTGATTATTTTCTAGATGAGTTACATGGTGTTGTTTATTTTACAAGAGTTGATATTTGCTTAGTATACCATCAATTTTAGATTAGAGACAAGGATATCTCTAAAACAACTTTCAAAACTCATAAAATCCATTATGAATTTTTGGTCATGCCTTTTGGTCTCACAAATTCCCTATCTACAATTCAAAGTTTGATGAACATTATTTATAGGCCTTTTTAGAGGAAATTTATGTCAGTGTTTTTTAATGACATCCTAATATACAAAAAAACTTGGGAAGAAGTTTGTAACCATAATTTAGTGCAAAAAAATTGGGAAAAGGTAAACCCTATGTAAAACTATGGATTTTAAGTAATATTTGAAGAAAGTTGGGTTCACCAAATATTTTAACCTTTTAGGGTTTTACTAATGTAAATCATATGTTAGATTAAAAAGTTGAGTTATATAAATTAGTGAAATAATATACAATAAATAACCATTGATTTGTTATAGAATTTGACTTGATTTGAATTTATGAAAATAGTAATAAATATGTGCAAATAGAAAATTATCTAGAAAATAACTATCATGAAAGATCTAGGTGCTAAAAATTGAGTTACTGATAGGTCTGAGTGTCGTCAACAAGGTCCTTGAGTCATATTATTCCCTAGATAGTAGCACCTAACTTGGATAGAAGCATCATGTGGCTCTAGTGTCCTAAAAATAGTGTTAGTGTCCTCTTTGTAGGATTGCTCCTATTTTTTAGGTACACTTATACCTTTTTTCTGGGTTTTATTCCTATGTGCATGAAATCTATAACTTTGTATTGTGTTTTTAATAATTTATTTAATATTCAAACCCTTATCCTCCTTGTAAGTATGGCATGAGCTAAAAATGTATTTTTTTTAGTAAGATAGGTTTAACATCCTCAACACCCTATTGTGAAGAGATTTTCCTACATACCAATACTTTGAGGAGGGATAAAGCTTGATGTAGTTCTCCCACCTAGTGCTTGGTGAAAGTGCAAGTGAATTCTAGAATGACAGTGGCCTTGAATACATTGAGCGTGCTTGATATTGATAATCTTTGAAATATGGGCTTAGGGAAACTATAGATGGTAGTATTCAAAATTAGAGAATAATATTTATTAATAACCTTGATTTTTCTCAACTTATTTCTTATTTGAATAGGCTTTTTTAATATATTTTCCATCTACTAGATAGAGGTTTAACATTCTTGTATTTATAGTGTTTTGTAGCTTATGTGGATAATAAAATGTGTTTAGGTTGACCTTAAGAGGGTTACACATTTTAAAATATATTCATTTGGTAGAGTTAGGGCAAGGGACACTAACACCATGTTGGGGACACTAGTGCCATGTGGTTTTAATATCCTTAATGTAACACTAGTGTCTAGTTGGAAAGATGCTAGGCATAAAGGGATAGGACCTGGGAATATAGGTATGGGACTGTGTTTCGGATGTCAAGGGACATTTGTGGTATACACAATGGCTAGAAAAGTGTGATAAAGGCTCTAGGATAGTTCTAGGGATAAACTAGGAATAGGTTGTCTCAGACAACACTCTTAGCATCAAAATACCACTTTTAGGTGATTACACAAAGAAAATATAAAACATAAGTATCCCTACAATAATATAGAAATGGATTATCAAGAAAAAATACCATGAAATCAATCTCATTTGGGTATCCTACCCTAGATTATATAATTTTTGAAAAATAAATGTGGGTTGTTATGGCCTAATTTAAGCTAGAACATAACATTATATGAAATCACTAAGCATTAATGACATCATAATAATACCTATTATCACAACTCCTATTTTTTATGGCATTTAAACTTAATAAAGAACTTCTCACTTCTTCTCCCTTAACCAATCTTCTCAAGTTGACTTTTTTGTATGTAATTCCACTAACTCTCTAATTATTTCATTAAATAATAGTTTACTAGGTGCCTATTTGACATGAATTTAGTTCAAACATATAGGTCAATTTCTTAAGTCCCCAGTTCACTTCCCAAAGTAGAGAAGTAGGAAAAGAGAACTGAACCAACATGCTAATTTTACCAGTGGTGCTAAATATTTTTGTACTATTGATTACTTTTGTAGCAATTCTCACTCTTAACTATTTTCATTGTTGTAAATTTGGTCTTTGACTATATTGATTAAGTACATACCTACCATTAGGTTAACTTTAAGTAGTATTACTAACTAGTATTACTTATATCCTAGTTATTCATGCATATTTCATCTCACAATAGTGTTTATCAATAAAATATATGGAAAAATCACCAAAAATTCAAAACATGGTAATTTGAGGTAGAAAACACTAAACTTTCATGTCTCCCTAGACATTAATAATAAATAAACAAGTATCATCTACATAACTTGACATTAGAAACCATGGAAAGGATTACATCAATGGAAATTTGGACTATCATCACTTAAGATAAATTCATGAATTTCTTTGCTTAGTACCTTGCAAGGTAGGCTATAAGTAGGATTTCAAGGATAAAAAAGGAATCACTACATCTAATGAATTATAATAAGGTAGAAGAATTATTCAAGTTTCTCTTATTGTTACACTTTCCTCATGGAAGTTCATTCTATTACCAATTTAAGATTGTCACTAATCCCTAAAATTAAAGACTGGAGAATAACACAATATTTTAGTGATAAATCAAGCTTGTACCAAAACTCTTAAGATGAAATGGTTCCAAAAATAAAAAAATTATAAGATATATAATTTTCATTCTGAACCAAAGAACACATGCCATATGCTAAGAAGAACCCAAACATGTTAATCAAGTACAAGAATATTCTATATACAGTTTTCATTTTCTAGCTTGCATTCTCATTAAGTATTAAGTCAAGTATAGAGTTCTTAGTTTATTGGAATACACATTTTAGTGTGTTTTTAATTACTCATATTCCTCAAAGAATAATTAAAAGTATATTTTTCTTAGAAGTTATAGTTTCAAGTTTTTTGGTAGACATGCATTCAAAATGTGGAAGCACCTACATAAAATTTAAATTATCTCACAAAATGTCTCAAGGAGTTGTGGTCTCATGGACTCATATTATTTTAGGATATGCACAATTTTTGTTGTTTAAAATGTCTTAGATAATTTTAATAAAATTTAATTGGAAGGTATAAATCTAAACCTAATAAAAAAAATTGGCATTCTACTAGTCTATGAAAAAAATGGGAGCCTTGGAACAAGGCATGGAGATCCATCACAACATAATAGAAAGTGGTTTTTTTATCATATGTTGTAGTTTTAAGTGCCTTGGTATACATATGTGAAAACTATGGAAAAATACAACAATATGAAGAAAAAAATAACTCTAATTAGTACAATGAATACTAACATGATAAAAAATCATTTTAAAGACAAAAACAATTAAACGCAAAGATTGTCTCCTTTCAAGTTTATGAATTCATATAAATACTATCTTTACCACAATCGATTTCAAATCTTTTTTAGACTAACATTTTATCATGAAGAGCATCAACTACATATTTCATGGATGTTCATTCTCCATTAAACTTGATATCATACATCTAATTTCCACTTGATTAAATGATTTTTGGGGAAGAAACTTGTACGTAAATGAGATAGACTTCTTAGAAAAGAACAAATTCCAATGACATGGAAAAAAAATGCTTGAATTTTCTATTATTTTTAAACAAGAGGGATTGACATCAAAATGACAAGATTGAAATACAAAATATAATGTAGTATATTGACCTTAATCCAAAAAAACATTTTTCAAAGCTTCTCCAATAGCTAGCATAGATGTTCCCTTTAGATTGACTAAACAACACACAATTATAGATTCATAAAGGAGTCATTTAGGTCACTCAAAATATCTCTCCAAAAAAAATGATCACATAAGCAAAAGTAAATAATGACAACCTTTATTGGTTAATCCCCAATATCATATGTCTATTATTTATTCAAATAATTATATGACAATGTTTTTTTTAACTTAATAAACATATTCTTAAAAATATAGAATAATATTTAATAATGGAGAATTAAAATTTAGTTAAATGTTTTAAATTGTAAGTGCCCTGGTAGATATGTATACAACATGTGAAAACATACACATTACACATGAGTTGTTTGATAAAAGGCCTATGATAAATGTGATCTCATGGACTTAAATGATTGTAGGATACACATAAAATGGGGTTACATAATGAATTTTATGGATATAAATAATCAAATATTCTATCTTAGAGATCAAAATTCCATAAATCTTTCACACATGTATATAAACAACCAAAACTTTAAGAATCAAATATATAAATTATCTCTAAAATTCAACCACTCTATGTCAATAGAGAATCTAACTAGATATAGATCAAACAAGAAATTTAGCTTAAGAAGAAAAGGGCAAACAAATAGCCACTCTCTAGCCAAAATATCTCAAACAAAATAAAAAAATCTCCTAGTTTTATTCTTCAATTTTCATATCATCATGATCAATAAAAACAAGATTCAAAATGACTTTCATTAAAATTTGGAAAAACCCCTCTCTAGATTATCATAATGTGTATTTATATGATAAGCAAGAACTAAAGAGAGATTAATTCATTTTCACTCACTATCCCTCAATCTCTCTCATACTCAAGTTAAATTTTCTCCATTATAAAAATTTATCTCCCATTAATTATTCAAATAAACCACATGAGAAAAGGGATGGAGAGAGTAGAAAAGTTAGCCTAGAAAAATCTACATTTCCACACAACTGTCTATAAAATCATAAAATATGTCATTATTTATGCTTCATAAATGTTATGGAGTCTTATAATGTACATGTCACAACATTATAGGAAGATAATAAGCCTAAAAAGTGTGATTATTCATGCACAACATTTAACTATATGCATATTCATTCAAAGTCCAAATTCTTAAGATAACAAATCATGTTCAATCAAAGTTGATGTGTTTAGATTTATCAACTTCAAAATCATATTTGGCACTTGGGAGCTGGTGCACCTAGAAAAGGCATATTCAAATCATAAATAATTTCATCCACATAAGCTTTAAGATGCATCATTTTTTCCTTATCTCCCAAACATTTATTATATTCTTTACATGGTTAATTATATTACTTCCATCATGATCAATGATAGATTAGTTGTGTGAAAAAACAAAAATGTTTCTTGTATATAAGGCTTATTCAAGATTGTGCATTGATATATTCATGTTCCAAATCAACTTAGGATTTTTATGCCTATCATCCATTAACCCATTTTTGAGGGAGTAATATATTCCAGTGTCAGTAATGTTTGTGTATCTATCTCTAATTTTTGGTATAAAATTTGTAAATTTTTGCTTAAATAAATTATTTTCATTAATTTTTGTGTTGTAAAAATATGTTATTTGTAATTCTTAGACAAATGGCCTTTGGTATATCATTCAATTTTTTTGTTGATGCAATACATAGTTTAAGGTAATTTAGGCACATATGTGCTAGAATTTGATCTTTCAAAGTGGTAGTATCGAATTCTAAAATGTAAATATAAAGTCAAATTGAATTATGCCCCACTATAATTATAAGCAAAATTAAAATTCAAGTGTTTGCAATTGAAATATATCAAGGATAAAAGTCACAAGTAACATTTAACATTATTAATCAATTCACTTAAAAATATCACATTGTGGCATGTACCTTGCACAAATAAGTGTTTCAAGTTCCTTATCAAGTATGTAGTCAAACACACATTAAATAACATGTAGAATATATCAAACACATTTTCTCTTGTGTTAAATCATGTAGGTATTTATATGTAATAGTAGTAAGAGTATTAATTTACTACTAAATTATAATAACATCCCAAATCCATAGACATTTTTATTAGAAATTTGGTATCAAAAATCATACCATGAACTCCTCCATCAATATAGCGAGTTACGTGATAATAGTTAAAAAAATATGGAATAGTGAAATGGAAATAGATAAACCTTTATAGTAAATAAAATTACATCTTCAAGTTTATATATAATCAATACTTTTGTTTAGCCACAAGTAGATTTTTTATTTTTATCCAATTAAATATTAGATTTACTTGTACTTGAGACACCTAAATTTTTCCACATTTAGTATCATAATCAACTTTGACTAATATCAACACACCAACTCATACATCACTCCAAATTTGAATTTTTTTTTAAGGTTTACTAAAATCATTTCCCTCCCTTTTTAGAATAATTGATTAATCTATATTAATTAATTAATCATGCACACATAATTCTAAAAAATCTAATCAAAATCTGAAATTTACACCCCATCCATACATATTCCACACTTATCTCAACTAAGTGTTGAGTCATCCAACCACTTCCTTAGTTTTCTCAACCAATTGTTTAGTCACCATTGAACATTTCAACTACCATGGTCAGTCACTCAAATAACTTGATCCATTCATAATGAGTCATTAAACTACCAATTAAATATCCTCCTCTCTTTCACACACATGGGAATTAGTCATCATTTATTGAGATGAGGACTCAAATCTAACCATCCATAATTGTCATTATCAAATAAATCTAGATTATTCTCAATAATTTATCTTCCCATCCACAAATCTATAAATTGAAGTGTCATTCTCCATTTTTATCATCCACCTTCAAGTTATCAAATTGTAATCAATTCCATTATACATATCCCTTTAAAAATCAATTTCATATATCCATATGTTGCCCAATTTACCTTTTTTTGTAGAATGAATTGAGCACCCACATTCCAAGAAGCAAGAGCAAATCAAAAGTCACAATGGAGAAAGTGATGAGATATTTTACTTGTATGGTTTTGTAAGTATTTTTTTACTTTATTTTATTGTATTATCTCTAACAGAGTTTTAGTTTGGATTTAGAATATGATTTGTACGCATATCATTTTCCTAGTTTTGTTTAGATTCTAAATTTTAGCTATCACAGTTTAACATACCCAATGGGACCTTTCCCTCATCTTATTCATCATAATTATACATAGTAGGATGTTTCAATTCTTTTTTAATTATTTTAGAGTGCATATATATTTAATATTGGTTTAGAAGGGTATTTTTTTCAGTTGTAGGTCCATTTTTCCAAGTTTTTGGGTTATTATGTGGTTGGTTGAATGATAGTTTCACTTTGGGAAATAATGGTTTTGTATCTATAAATAATGAAATTGTTAAACATTTCATTGGATTTATCAAACATTGCAATAATTTTGTTCAAAGTGATTTATTAGGATTTTTTGAAATTTTTTATGTTTCTATTTTTATTATATGGCATCTTTAGTCTGCTGACATTTTATTTTTATCAATTTTTTGTTGTTGGAGTGTTCTATATTCTATATTTTGGCCTTTTATAGATTAGCAAAATTATTTAATGATGCAGATAAATTAAAGGAAATATGTAAATAAGGTCTTGTTTAATGTCTTAAGGGTATTAAAAATGTTGACTTAGTCACAATAAGCTTCACTTGAGGCATTATAAGTCCATTCTAGGTCTTTTAGATGTTTTGGAAAGTTTCCCTTTAAAACTAGTTATTTGAATTTTTAAATGTATTAGCTCAAAATATATGATAAATTGTAATATTTTATGGAGTCTAATAAATATATATAGTATTATCCTACATATCTAGGTATATTATGAGGACTTAGTCATCGTGAGGGTAATAAATGCTTTTATAACTATCAAATTTCCTTGTAAAGTCAATTTGCTATCAATAGTCCAAAGAAGGAGGAAGCTTGTACAAGTTCAACCAATTTCCTAGCTTGGAATACACTTTAACAATTTGATAAGGATCATCCCTAGTAGGGTAGAGATGAGGAAAGACTAAATCAAGCATAAAAGGACCTAATTCCATAATTGTAGGACTGATGAACAGTCTAAAATTCTGAACAAAGGTCTGTATATTGTAGGAGTGAGATATTTCTTACAAATAAAATCTTATTTTTGCTATATTTTAGAGTATTAATGTCATTTTTTTTTGAATTAACAATATTATATCCTCCTTTAAATTATTCTAAGGTCAAATCTAAGTTTATAATATTAAAACCTTTAATGTTCTATTTTTTGAGTTTTCACAGTCATTTGGAATTGCTTGTCACACGTAGAAAGAATTACACGAGCTAAAAGTAAATATTAGAGTTTAATAGGGTTTTATAGGTATTTATAAAAGTTTTAAAACATTAAAAAACATATTATACTTTATAAACCATCAAAAATAAAATCTTGGCTTGTGTATAACCCAAGAAACCCTACGACAGGGTTTTCTTCATACAAAGCCTCATATCTTCATGTTCAACCCATAGAATCTCTTGAAAATTTATATGAAGTTGATGGTAGTTTTTTTATGATCCTATAAAAGTGTTATTTATCAAACATAATCCATTTAGGGAGATAAAAAGGTGAGTGTGTTCAAAAAATTTGTAGGTGCATGTTAAGAAACCTAAAGAATGATAAATGATTGTTTTTGCATTGTATTTTGACTCAAAATCATGTATAAAAGTGTCTTAATTCTAATTGATATTTATACAATGTTTTTTTATTTCCAAGTAATTGGAGGTTTTATAATAAACCTAGAAAGGAGTGAGAATTGAAAGTTTGCTTCATTCTTTAACTCTAAATCTTGTCTAAAGGTATCTCAAATGTTAGATAAGCAATTTATAATGGTTATTTAATATATTTTAATCACTTTGTTTATTTCTCTCCATTCAAGATCAGTTGAGAGAGTGAACTAAGCATGTACAATTTTAAAAGGGACAAAGATGACTATTGAGTTTATCTTCTTAAGAAACCAATAAATAAGATTGGTTTCTTGTTAAATAGAATATATTCTTAACAATTGGTAGACCATACAAGAACTATCAAGAAGGTACAAGATTCAAAACCACCATTCTTATACCTAGTTTCTCTAAAATAGTCTTGTAGTATATTTTGATTAAATTAAGGTCTAGATCATCAAGTGACTTAATGAGTGACTGATCTCATAATGTAAAGGAATTTTTTGAGTCAAATGAAAATAATTATGAACCATACATTCATGTTCGAGAGGAATTAAATCAATAAAATAAGTTCACAAAGTTGTAAAGAGTTTACATCAAGACTCATTTGATTGTCCCCAAAAGTTATAGGTTTCCTTAAGAGAATTTAAGTCAAGAAGTTTTGTCTATGAGGTTGTATCATTGATCCTAAATCTTTTCTAGGCCTTGTGAGTTATCAAGTCAAGAGAGTGGGTAGTCTCTTGTTGAAGTGTCACAATCAAGAATCAAAGTGATAGTCAAAGAAAAAGTTGCAAAATTTTGAGAAAGATTCAATTGAAGATTGTAGTAAAGAAGACCTATTTGCCGTCAATTAACTTTTCAATTAATTTTTCAAAGTTTTCAATGAATTAATCAAAGTTTTCAATGAATTTTTCAAAGTTTTCAATTAATTTATGGAAGTTTTATGTGAATTCATCTAAACTTTCAACAATTTTTTCCTCTATCAATGTGATTTTGTTTTTGTTCATTTATTATCATCTTTTTGATAACTTTTCTCTGTTGTTTCTAGTTTTTTAGCTTCCTAACACACATGTTTGATGTTTTACCTTTTATTTGTTTCTCTATTTTATGTTTTTGGCCTTGAATATAACATAAATATTTTGATGGATTTGTCACTATTTTTGGTGGTTTTTTAAGAATTTGAATGAATTTGTTTCTATTTACAGTGGTTTTATTCCATATTAAATCAATTTTTCATGACTTTTCAATGGTTTTGTTCTCTTTGATTTTTGCTCATTTTTTGTATCTTTATGTCTCTAACTTTTTAGAATTTTTTTCATTTACCCCTCTCTATATAACAATGATTTTATTCCAAATAATTACTTATTTAGCTTTATAATTTTTAACTATCACTTTAGCTAACTTACAAGTTCATTGAGTTTCCTATCTTTCCCACAAATAAACTACTAATAATTTTTATGTATGGATGCTTATCAAAGAATTGAAAACTAAACCAAAAAGGAAGCATTTCTTTATATACTTATTTATTTCTAACCTTTTGATTATTTCAATTTTTTTATTACAATTAGTAATTAGTTCACATTTACTTTTATTTCAAAGCTTACTTGTTTGTGCCACAAAACTTGTGTATTATCTTTCTTTAGCGTCATATTGGTGATGATACTTATAAATCAAAAGTAAATTTTATTATTTTATGTTACTTGTATTTTACTTATGTATTCTCTTTCCTTAGATCCACATTAGTGACATTATTTAAAAATTAGAAACAAGTGTTTATATATTTTTTAATTTTCTAGTGGCTCTATCAACTGTGTATTTTACCATCATGTGGTAGGCCAAACCTCATGTATCAATGGGGTATAAAAATTGGGATCTATTATTTTGATTACCTAAGTAGTTGTGTGTTTTAATCACTCAGTGATGTGAGGGGGTTTCCTCTTCCAATACTTAGGGTTTTAATAGTGACCTCAAAGTTTGATTTTTTTTATGTCAACCTACAAAAATATTATGACTAGGTTGGGCACATATACAATAAAACCTTTTGTGTGCATATGGTAAATAAAATTATTCAATTGTATTTGGCCTCAACATATCTAAAGGTACATAGAGGAATCACCTTTTAAAAATATTATATAAAACTTAAGCCTTAAAATAATCATTCAACCATTTGAATTGCAGTGCACCAACATGCGATTGATTCTAGGAAGTTACTCTCAACTTACCCTTGAAACTAGGTTTAGTGGGATTTGGGTATGGTTCTAAATCCATAATTAGTGCTCTAAAACATTGGTCTGACACTTTCTAATGTATGATCTAGTATATATGAGAGCCTAAAATTCATTCAAGTCCCTTTGCCTAGATTTTATACTTTTATGTGTCTTGCATGTTTCTTTTTTACTAAATTAGAAATTACTTGTATATATTTGTTTGATTTTATCTCCTTGTAAAGGCCACATACTTGAATTTTTTATTTTTGAAAAATAATTTTAAGTCTTTGAACCCAAAATCCCAAATCAAAATAAAACCTAAATCAAGAAGACAAAAATTCCAAAACCAAAGAAACTCAAAACTTATTGTCAAACATTTATACCATCAAATTTTCTTTAAGATTTATACTTTATTTTTTTGATTAAATCATTTAAAACAATGTCTCTCATCACAATAAAAATGGCCTTGTTGAATAATCATTTATTTAGAGAAGAACCTTTTGGAAATGATCCCTTCTAATTTGGAAACCAAGAACATTATATTGAGATCAATGATAATGTTGATGATGAAGGACCCTATCAAGATTAAGATACCTGTGAAGTTAATTTTCATAATAATCCACCTTACCAAATAATGTAATACCTACTATAAAATAAGAATGAGGTCTTGTTTCAACTTTTAGGTCTAGGATCCAAATTTTTAATTAATTTTGAAAGAAAAGACTTACATCATTTGATTTCTAAGAAAGAAACCACACTAGTCATCCAAGATAAAGGAACATATATTAATTCCCTAGGTAATAAAAAATCCATTCTAGCTTATACCAACACCAATTCTTAAAATTTATCCTGAACTTACATGGATAAAGGTAAAGTGGTTATAGATGAAACATCCAAATAAATCCATGTACTTACTATGGAATATCATGTAAAAATATTATTTAAATAAATAATTAAAATTAAATACAACATGTAAATTAATCCTCCAATCAATAAATAAACCAATCCTAATCCTAATTCAAATATACATTTGAATATAAATCAATCAACCAATCCAAATCCAAATCCTAATTTGAATGCATATTCAAATCTAAATCAATAAACCAATCAAAATTCAAATGTGTATTCAAATTCAAAGTAAATCCCCAATACAAATTAAAATTTCAAATCAAATCCAATCAAAAATCCAAATCAAAATAAAAATTTGAGTGTCCATTCAAATTCAAGCATCAACAATCTAAATCCAAATCAGAATTTAAAAGTCTATTCAAATTCAAACATCAACAATCTAAATCAAAATCTAAATATGTTGAAATTAATAGGACTCTCCCTACACCCATAGAGCTAAACTCTAACTATGGGACTTGGACTCAGCCGATCACTTATGAAAATGCTATCACTTTCTGTCAAATATGTAAGAGAAAGGGACATTTAATGACACAATGCATAGCAAAGCAAAAGGGGAGGAAAGATGATTCCCAGGTTGAAGGGGAGAATTAGGCTCTCAATCATAGAAAGAACATCAAGCAGGAAATGGAGAGTAATATGGAAAATCTCAATATAGAAAAGGGAGAGGAGGAGACGGGGAAGGAGGATATCACTAGTAGTGAGGGAAAAGCTATCCCAAAGGAAAATATAGTATCAGATGATAGTCAAAAGGCTATATTTAACACAGCCAACCCTCTAAAAAAATAGACTAATATGTCTAAGGAAGGAGAAATAGGTAACCATTTGATAGAGGAAGTTAATGAAGAAGACAAAGTTCCAAGAGATGGACAGGAAGAAGGAACTCCAAAAAATCCCACTAAAGGAGAAGCAGACTCATAGTTAAATACAAACATTTTCCATGCTCTGGAAGTCAGAGACCAAGTAGGAAACTACTTAGCAATAAGTGAAACAAGACAAAGTGGAAATAATGAACAAGAGGAATGGGTTACCCCAAAGAAAAAGAACTGAAAAGGTAAAAAATCTATAGATGTTGGCACTGAGCCCAAACAAGGGAGACCAACCTTAAGAGAAACAAGACAAAGAGAGATTGCTAGGGAGATTGCCAGTGGTAAATAGAAAACACTGGAGACCCAACCCCCAAAACCCTCTAAATGAAGATATTATCTTGGAACCTGAGGGGCTTTAACAGTCCCTCAAATTAGTTTGAGGTTAAAAACTACATTTTAGATAATAAATTAGATATTTTATTACTCTAAGAAGTCAAGATGAATGAGGAGAGTTTTATGAAACTTGCTGCCTATATATGGCCTTAGGTGGCTTTTTACATTAGTCCAGCTGAAGGGGTTTTAGGGGGGATTGTCATAGTGTGGAATAGTGCTAAAATCTAGGGGTCTCTTATGGCTTATTATAAGCACTTCTTGATTACCAATTTCTTTGTGAAATCTTTGAACTAGTCGTTGATCAATGTCTATGGACTGAATAACAAAGCTTTGAGACAAAAATTATGGATAGACTTGAGCAATTTCATAAATAATCCCTAAAACATTAGATGGATGTTATCTGGATATTTTAACACTCCTCTATACCCTTCTGAAAAATAGGTTGGGATTATGGATTACTCAGATAGCATGTTCAACTTTTCCGAATTCATCAATGATTGGGGATTATTGGACATAGAGCTGCAAAACCAAAATTTTACCTAGACCAATAGAAGAAGAGGAGATCAAATGATCAAGGTTAAATTAGATATATTTCTTATATCAATCAACTGGAAGGATTATCATAATATGCAGGCGCAAGCTTTCCTTAGAACCATGTCCGACCACTGCCGATCTTCCTTAGTTAGAGAGAACAAGGACAATCCAGACCTTCCCCATTCCATTTTGAAGCTATGTGGATCAAACACAAAGACTTTAGACAAATGGTGGTCCAATGGTGGAAAATTCCTATTCAAGGTACTCTTATGTTTAGAATAGTCAAGAAACTTCAGAACATTAAATAAGAAGTTTATGGATGGAATATATATAATTTTGGGCAGGTCTTCCAGCAGAAGAAAAATATAGTGGGAAAACTCAATGATATACAATAATTGATAGATCAAGGGGATGACTCTGAAGACACTTTAGAAGAAGAGAATTCCCTATCTTTTGAATGGAAGAATCCTATGGAAAGAGAAGAGGTTTTCTAGAAACAAAAATCCCGTGTTCAGTGGCTTAACGAGGGGGATAGGAACACTGCCTTTTTTCATCTCTCAGCTATGAAACATAGGAAAGCCAACTCAATAACTAAGCTTATCCTAGATAATGGTGACATTATTACCAAGGATAATGAAATAGGGGAACAATCCAGGGCTTTCTTTCAGAATCTGCTCACGAAAGAAAATAATAATGATAGAATTGATAGACCTATAAATCAATTCATTGATAAAATCCCCTATTTGATAACGGAAGAAGATAATCTGAAGATGTTAAAGCCTATATTCAAGGAAGAAGTCCATGTTATTTTATTCTCCATGGGTTATTTCAAAGCCATAGGTCTTGATGGCTTTCCTCCTATATTCTTTTAGGAATATTGGGAGATAGTAGGAGTGGATCTCACAACTATTGTTCATGATTTTTTCAAATCAGGTAAACTTTTGAAACAAGTTAATAATACTTCATAGTACTTGTTCCTAAAAAATCGCAACCTTCTCACCTTACTTATTTTAGGCCCATTAGTCTATGCAACACTATTTATAAGTTATGTACTAAAATGCTAGTTATGAGGATTCAACCATTGCTAGACAAAATTATTTCTCCTGCTCAAAAAGGTTTCATCTCAGGCAGGCAGATTCTTGATGCTATGATCACCACACATGAGACTATTCACTCCATGGATAAGATCAAAATCCTTGGTATGGCTCTCAAGCTTGATATTTCTAAAGCTTATGATAGAGTCTCATGGACTTTTCTGTTCCAAGTGATCAAAAAATTTGGGTTTAATGATAAAATGTCTCGCTTGATATGGAATGTGGTCTCTTCTACAAAATTCTTAGTGTTGGTTAATGGTGTCACTAGAGGTTTTTTCTCATCCTCGAGAGGAATTAATTAGGGAGACCCTCTCTCCCCATACTTATTTATCATTATGGTAGAGGCACTGGGAAGATACATACAAGCAGATATAGCCTCAAAAAAGCTAGTGGGCATCAAACTTGCCTCCTCCCTTCATCCTATGGTGGTACAGCAGTTTGTGGATGATACCATCTTCTTTAGCATCTCATCAGTGATTGAATCTAGAAGATGGAATAATATCTTAAATAATTATTCTAGAGAGTTGGGACAAAGGATAAATTTCCAGAAAAGCAATGTGTATTTCTTCACCACTCCTAATGAACTTAGACATATAATCATTGATATATTAGAATGTGTTGAAGCTACCCTACCAGCTACCTACTTGGGTCTCCCACTCTTATTCAAAGAGGTATATCCTATTTTTTGGAATGGAATTGTGGAAAGAATGTAGAGGAAACTTATTAGTTGGAAGGGGAAACTACTCAGCAGTGCTGGTAAACTACAACTTCTTCGGGCTTCACTACAAGGTATTCCTACATACTTCCTGTCTCTTTTTAAAATCCCTACGTATATTGCTAAGAAACTAGAATAGATCCAAAGAAAATTTTTATGGATGGGAGTGGAAGACAAATAGAGAATGTCTTTGTCAGATGGGAAAAAGTGTGTCTTCCAAAATCTCATGGTGGACTCAATATTAGGTCTATCAAGAACATGAACAAAGACCTTCTCTCAAAAGTTAGTTGGAACATTATCCATAAAAACAATTATTGGGGGGAAACAATGTATGCCAAATACATGCATAGCATTGATGATTCCAACTTTCTTCAATAGATGGGATTACCCCAGGGATCTGTGATATGGAATAAAATGCTAAAAAGTAGAAGCCTTCTTAAACAGGGAATTAGATGGAAACTTGGAAATGGCTAACATATTAAATTTTGGGATGATATCTAGTTAAAGGATAAGGCTCTCATCACATAGGGAAACTATGGAGAGATTACTGACTTGGCTACCCAATTTTTTGGAGATAGGGTCAGTAATTATATGGAAAATAATAATGGGATGAGGAGCTAGAAAAATATATTGGATTGCTGTGATCACCAACCTGAGCTTTTCCTTAGAGTTCAGGGGATCCAGCAGTGTGTTCAGGAGATTAGAATCCCTCTCTTCCCCTGGAAGGATGAATAATACTGGTGGCCAAATAAGAATGGATCATTCTCTGTCAAATCTGCTTACCATCTGCTCATTCATGAAGCTCAGAATAAAGATATATGGAAAAAGGTCTGGAATCATAAACTTATTCCAAAAATTAACATGTTTTGGTGGGCTGCTACTCAAAACAAAATTCTTACTCAAGATAACCTTCAAAAGAGATGGTTTACTCTGGTTAACAGATGTTTCTTGTGTGGTTCAAAAGAGGGATTAGTTTCACACCTCTTTATCCATTGTGATTTTTCCCGAGAATTATGGGGCACAATACTTAACAACTTTGGTATTGAATGGGTCTACAATTCTGACCTTAAAGAAGTAATTTTAAATTGGAATCCAACCTTCACACATCCCTGGCTTATGGAATTATGGAAGCAAGCTTTGCCATGTTTGAGCTAGATTTTATGGAAAAAGTGAAACCATAGAATTTTCAGGGACACTGCTAGAAATGCTTCTCAGGTGTTTAACTCCTTTGCTAAGACCATTATGGAAAGTGTTACAACAGCTCATATTTATGTTGCAAAGAAACCCCTATCTCAAATTGAAAACCAAATTGTAGCCAAATGGAGGATTTTAAACCAGATCCCTAGGTATAATAACTCCAAAATACTACAGAGACTAAATACTAAATGGATCCCCCCTAAACCTAACTGGATGAAACTCAACTTTGATGGGGCATCCAAGTTGGATGGTAAAGCTAGTGGAGGAGGAATTATAAGGAATGATAAAGGATGGATGTCTGCTATCTATGCTGGTGGAATTGGAAGCTAGAGCAACAACTATGCCAAAGCAATGGCTTTACTATGGGGATTAAAGTTATCTATATCCCTAGGAATAAGGAACTTGAATATACAAGGAGACTCTAAGATGGTCATAGATTCTGTTAATAAAGCATCAAATGTGGGAATCAAGCTAAAATACATCATTACTGATATCTAATTTCTTTTGCAAAAGTTTTTTGAAGTTGAGATTTCTCATACCTACAGAGAAGGAAATAGGGTCGCTGATGCTTGTGCCAACCTTGGTTAGCAATTTTCAAGTTGGAGGGTGTGGTGACAAGGTGTTCATACTCCCTTAAGCATTAGGGAGATCATTCAAAAGTAGATGACTTGTAAATAATGAGGTGCATTGATGACAAGGATAGCCCTCAGAGGTGGTCCACGTGGAGAGGGCCATTGGGGATCTCAGAACTTGATAACCTTAGTACTTTTTTGGTAATCATTCATAATTCATTGTATCATGAGGTTGAGGGGTGTGGGTCTCATCATGAAAATCAAGGGAAAATAATTTTCAAGCATCTCTGCAGGGTATTTCATAAAATGAGCTATCACATCTGCATTTTGCATAAATAAAAGCAAGAGTTAACAACTAGTTCAAAGCTGAAGGTAGAACTTAGGAACTCCACTATTTGGGTCTACAAATATAGAAAGGGGGAGTTTTTATTCAAACTAAACCTCTCTCTTGTTGTGAATTTAAAGATAATCCACTGGTTTGGCATTATTATAAAGAAGGGGGTATCAACCCATATCTGGAAAGGCTGAATGGTTATGACAAAAACTTGTCTGAGCAGTTTGTGAAATCCTGGTTAAATAGGCGAGTCATAGTGGGTGGAATTAGTTTTGAAATCTCTGAAAAGGTGATTTCTATGTCCATGGGAATGACCATGCAAGGTATAAAACTTCAAAGGAAAACCAAAAACATGGATATGGCTAGCCATAAACTATTTCTAGGTGAGGGAGAAGAACTCATCCCATATCAAGGAGGGTTCGAGTGCACTAAACTTCTAGATCCATTGGATGGAGTGTGCTTCATTCTCATGAATTAATTCACACTCAAAGGGTGATTTACCAAGTTCTACAATTGCCACCTTCCTTTGTTAAATCATTTTAGGTGCAATGTTATTATTAGCTTTCCTTTTTACCTGCTCTCCTCTTTAGAACACTATGTCTTGAGGGTGAGAGCTAAAATGGCCAAGAAGCTAGATATTAACCCTATTCCCCTACACCAGGGGCTAATTTTATACTTATATAACTTTCACTATGCCCTTGAGCCAACCAAGAATATCAGAGTTGATAGTGGAGACATTCCTTCCAACTCGATGTTTGACGATGCTATTGATGAGTCCTGGGTTTCCCCTGTTCCTACCAAAACAAAAGATGTCTCCTTCTCCACCCCTAAAAAGACCCCTATTGATACCCCTGGCTCCTTTGCGAGTAAGAAGGGTAAGAAGAGAAAGGTTGATGAAGAGGAAGAAAATATTAAAGAGACCACGGAGGGGACCCATAGGAATCTGGGTAGGGCCACGGGGGGGCAAGGTGGTAAATCTCACAAGCCTTCCAAAATTAATAAGGAAGTATTCTCCTCTAGAGTGTGAAGGTCAGGGTGGATTTATGGTAAACCTACCCTAAAGGCCAGACTGATTGATTACTCAGAAAGTGCTTCAGAAGAAGCAACCTAGGATGAAGAGTCTACGGAGTTGGAAATCTAGGAAATTTTGGAGGACACTAGAGGGAAGCAGGCTACTAGGGATTTTGAGGTTACTGAGGAGCATGGTGCTAACACTATGGGAACTAATGACAATAAGGGGAAAATGTATGTTGAGGAAGTTGGCGAGGGTACTAAGAATTAGACTAATTGGAAAGCTAAAATTGGGGCCGTGAAGGACCGTATTTAGAAGCTAGAGAAGATTTTTGTGAAAGCACTCTGGAATACAATTCTACTAAACATGTCTATGTTGGAAGTGGTGGGTAATACTGGGCATGCTGACAATGTAGAGAATGTGAAACTTAATGATCTTATCAAATCAATAATTATGTAAGGGGAGTCCTCTTTGACTCTAGTCTTTTTGTTTCTTTGTTTTTGTTTCTGTTTGTTATTCTCATCTAGTGTTGTCGTCTCTCTGAAGGCATATTTTGTTTGTTTGCCTTCTTGTCTTTTTTGACTATAAAGGGTTCGGTCCCTGGTTTGCTGCCTTACTTTATCAAAAACAATCTAAATCAAAATCAAAATCTGAATGTTAATTCAAATCCAAGTAATCAAAAATAAAATCAAAATTTTAATCTCACTTAAAATACCAACCCCAATCCATTTTCCAATCCAAATTCAAACCAACTATCACCACTCAAGGATATGGCATTTATCTAGGAATGACAAAGCATGAAAGATAAGATTTAAAAATTATAAGATGTTAGCTTTTCCAAAAATAAATAATATAATTTCAAATAAATTTTTGCATGCCCTTTAAACATTAACATGATGATGGTACCCTTTCATTCACATTTTGAACCCCCAAAGTTTGATAAGTACAAAGGAAAAGGAGATCCTAGAGAACATCTTAAAGAGTTTTATATGGCATGTTTGGATGTTGATTATAGAAATAATTATCTATTAATAATATTTACATGAAATCTAGGGTATCAAGCCCTAGAATGGTTTTTACATTTACCCAAAGGATCAATCACAACCTTTAAGTACTTTTCCAAAAAAATTATGTGATGTTTTACATACAATTTTTAACATGAATTGAATAATGTTAGATATATACAACATAAACAATGCAATGGGGTTTCCTCCTTCTTGAATATATGGCATGAATTGGTAAATTAGTCCCATGGTCACCTCATTAAAATTAACTTATAATTATCTTTTAAAATAATATCAATTTAGATTTGGCATATCAACTACAACTCCATTGTAGTACATCATTAGATGAAATTATAGAGAAGGGAGTTAAAATTTAAATAACCTTAGTTTCTAAGGGTACCATCAAAAACTTAAAATATGTCATTTCTTCTTCTAAAAAAAATGAAAAAACTAAGTTGTATGCAAAGAATAATAAATTGGTAGGAGATGTTATAACTGATGTTAAACAAATTCAAAGCACCTAGCCTATCAACAACATCTTTGTGTCAAGTGGTCAACCTTGACAAGACAAATGAAAATGAAAACTCAATCCTTTGTGAGAACCATAAGATGTAGTCTTTACAAATTTAGTCACCATAAACATGATAAAATTACCCCACACCAAACCTTTTGATGAGAATTTTCTAAATCCCAAGTGGTACAAAGATAATGAATATTGTGACTACCAAAAAATCAAAGGTTATTCCACAAATCATATTATGAGATTCAAAAAGTATAACCAAGATCTTATTGATCATTGTGACATAGTAATAGAGAATGATGCATCAACTTTCGATAATAAAAAACTATGGATATATCAATATCCATTATTATAGCGTGAACAAGGGAATACTAATCAAAACCAACATTAAAACCAAATGGATAATGTCAACCAAACCACTCATCCCTTTGATTATATAGTTAATCACATTGACCATATGGATCATCATGTTTCTATTATCAAAATTAATCACTACATCATCACTATGAGGTGTGAAACTATTAAAATTACAAGTGTCCCTTGCCTACCCTTGACGGAAAATATAACATAATATAACAACTTGAGAAAATTTCAACCCAAATTTCCATTTAGGACCTTCGTAAGATGTCCCCCACTTACAAGTACATTTTATATAAAGCCTTACAAAAAAAAAAGTTCCAAAATATATAAATCCATCCAACTTCCAAGAACTTGTAGGACACTTGTCCTCTAATAATCAAGTGACTTTTAACCACTCATACATTTCACCCATGGGTTCATCCCATAACTTTTGATTGTACATATAAGTCTTCATTTCTAAACATATAGTAAAATTGGTTCTTATATATGATGGGTCAAGATTAAATTTATGTGCATTAAGTTTGATAAATCATTTGGGACATTCTATATTAGCATTAGAGCCTAAGACCATTACCATAAAGGAATATGATAATAATGAGCATTAGTCAATGGGAACTATCTACCTTCCACTCATGGTGGGGCTTTTCATTCAATAAAACCTCATTCACATTATTTATCTATATCTCCCATATAATCTACTCCTTGGTCATCCATGGATCCATGCCATGAGCACCATTCCATCCACCCTCCATCAATGCTTAAATTTTATTATGATGGTATGAAAGTTACTATTATAGGGGATCCTTAACCTTTTCAATATTGAAAACTATTAGAAGGGAGATATCAAAATTCTAATTATTTACCATTCACTGAGATAGCTATGAACCTACCAAGGAATCACCAAATCTTTCCCATTATATTCATCATGATGAGTTAATCTCTACATCCACCAATCAAGTATTTACATCCACAAAACCACCATCCACATCTAAGTACACATGTCCACCATATATTTTGCATTGTGTATGTAGGTATGGGATAATATGAAATCCATGATTCTCATTATCTATGAAAAATTCATATATCCCACAGTAATCATAGAAATCCCCAGCATATAAAATAGACATAAGTGGTTAGTAGTATTGGCAAAAAATATTTTTTGGAAGGTGGGTCCTTATTTGAAGAAAAAATTAAGATTCCAACTCCTCTTGGATTTATTTTTATGAATTAGCTACCTATTTTTTTTTTGAAATTTTGGCCTTATGGTCCAAATTTCAACTCCCTATATCAAAAACTTTTGGTGACTATCATATTAGCCTGCTTGTGATTACCCCCTAGCATGGTCATGTCTTCCTTATCTCGATAAGCATCTTTAGATCTGTATTGAGACCATCATAATGTTTCATAAATCATGATTGATCCATGGTATCATGAGTGTCTTTAATTCCTTTTGATGATTTAATAGATGTCATGGTGTCTTAAGATGAGAAAGATCATTGTTAAGAGGCCATGAAGTTAATTGTGTGTTTAGCCTTGTTTTAAGAGTATATTGGTGTTTTGGTAATATGAAGGTACTTAAAGAAATGTGGGAGGATATAATTGAGGTTCATAATGAATTAAAGGTCTATTGTCCATAACATATTCATC
Source organism: Torreya grandis (assembly GCA_037957365.1). Classification (NCBI taxonomy): domain Eukaryota; kingdom Viridiplantae; phylum Streptophyta; class Pinopsida; order Cupressales; family Taxaceae; genus Torreya; species Torreya grandis. Next base: position 8,969,087 of record JARHVA010000041.1, read on the forward strand.
GAAACTCATTTAGCACTCCCATTACCCCTCTTAAGTCATTAATTACCCCTCAAACCACTTCATGAGCCTATGTCACCTTGTGAAACTTTATAAAAAGTAAGTGACTTGATTAATTGAGTTGAAAGGGGCCTTTAATACATCCTATCCATGCCAAATTCCTTTTATATGCATTTCATGCCATATAAATTCCTCATATGGGCCACCTACACCCTTTCCACTAAGTTAAGTGGGCCCCACATGGCATTTTATGACCTTTTCACTTCCCATTATATTTTTATTTGATTTGGAAAGGATTTGTAATGAATGGTTACATTAATTTGAACCCCATATGGCATTTAAAAGTTTGAATATGGAATAAATGATGAAAAATACTCTTTTTGACAATTTTATGCACATGTACAGAATGGTATGGACTATATCATACAATAGGAGATCTGAGGTTGAAGGTGATCTCATTTTTTAGGCCTCAATAGAGTTTCATGGAAAATTGAGGTCAATCAAGCTCAAAATTGGTCTTGAAACTCCTTCACCTTATTTACAAGCCTAGACATCTCCTTAGGTTTTTGTAAGTACCATACAGAGGAGAGAGAGAGTAGACATCCCATATCTTGGACATGAAAAGTAGACTCAACCAAATTCTAATTATGGGTAATTTTTTGAATATTGGTCTCCTAAAACTTCCCTAATAACTAAAGGAAAGTTTATACACTTCACATCCTCATAGGCCAACTTCAGTTGGATGGTTTTCATGAAATTTTGATTGGTTTGCTTAATATAATCACTAATTTTGTTGTCTTAGGTCTTGAATGATACTTCCGTGGTAATTTGAGCATTTATCTCACATATGTGAGCCCCCATATCTTGTAAATTTTTATGATTAGTCATTATGTGCAGCCTGCAGGAAAGTCTATGCAATGAATCTAGGTTTTATGTCTTTGTCAAGAATTACAAGCTAAGTTGGAGAGTTTTTAGAGGTATGTATATTATTTCAATAAATTTTTGAATATCATATATCCCTTTCCACCTTATATGATCTCAAGGAAGAATATTTATGCATAGGTGGACTTCATTGTGTAACAGATAGTCATCATGTTAAAGGCACCTGTAGGGTTGATATGTGGTTCAAAATCATTGAAAGAGGATGTTATATGGTGATAGAGGTCCCTTATTTCCTTATACACAATATCTCCACATCCATGTTAGCCTTAAGAGGCCTAGTGACCACCTCTTTTGGATCGCTAAACTCATTGTTCCACTTAACAGAGTTTATAGACTATTTGTAAAAATTAAGGTTTTATAAAATTTTAAGGTTTCATTTTTAGATTCTATATGTTGTGTTTTGCCTTTAAAAACTCCACATTTCCTCAATAATGGATCTGAGGTTCTCTAATATACGTTTGGATTAGTCTTAAAATGGGCCTTACCTTTCATTTCATCTCCTTTCCATTCTCTACCACTTCACACCTTATCACCACCATTTCATTATGTATTCCACCCTATTATCTTGTTATAATATCCTCATCACTCCATTTCTATCATTCTTCATCATCCACCCCCTCCCCTTTTAGGTCTGAACCATGTTAAATAAACCTCCATATACCTTTGGTGAACCTTAGAAACTATGAGGGCATGAGAGTTTGGCTTGGTATGGTCTTGTACCCTAATAAGGGGATCTCATAAGCATATATGGCCAACCATTTGACCATTATAGTAGAGAATTACAAAAAGTGAGAAACCTCTTCAAGGACATATAGAAGAGAAAAGAGAGAATTGATGGTGAGGGATAAATAAGGACCCAATTCTAATTCATCATCACAAGTGGCTCAAAGAGTCATTTACCCTAAATGACACATCTTGGATTGTTATAGTCCATACACTACCTATAAAACACCACCTACAGTGACCTATAAGCTTGAATAAAAAACCTACATTTGTGTGTGGTACTTTGAAAGACTAGTCATGAGGTTTGAAGGAAATTGACTAATCATCAAATAAGATGGGGTTTATGATAAAGTAAAATAGCTAGTAATGATAAGAGACTTCAAAGAAAGTGGGACAAGTGTCCTGAGGTACATCACCATGTACAAGGGTTCCTGATTTGCACCTGTATCCACCTTAGCACTTTGAAGAAGTTGCCTTTTGGAATGGATTATAGTTATTAGGTTTTAAGGATTGATACTATTTTCAAAGGAAGAATAAGGTTTAATAAATCTTAGGGATATTTAAATGAGTTAAAATACACACATATCAGGTATGAGTGTAGCCTATAATACCTTCATGCTAAAAAAGAGCAACCTACAACCATGTTAGTGCTAGGAAAGGGTTAATGGTGTAAGATGTCCTAGAGTGGAAAAGTAACTTGGTAAATATAATAAAGTGATCTAGGAATTATCAAAGGTAAGTCTATGAATTTTAGTGCTAATCATGATAATCATCCTCATATTGAACCCAAGTCTAGATTCATGGTTCCTACAATGAAGAAATTTGACCATCAACGTGTGCATTAAAGGATATATGAATAAAGAGAGATAGATGGTGTTCTGCTTGGATATAATGAGCCTATTCAAGGTTAAACTCAATGTTGGAGAGGTGTAAATTAAGTTTTTAGGATATCACAATCATACACATAATAGTTGCATACTCAAAATGGCAAAGCAGTCTTTAGAACCAATGTTGTTCTCACTAGTACCATGAAGAAGCCCTTCTTTATGAAGGTTGTAGAGAGATGATTGTGATTTATGTGTCAAGAAAACTTATAAAAATATCTAACCATACTCCATACAACATATAAAAATCAAGTACATAGAGGTAAAGTTGGACAAGTGGTGGAAGATCATGCACATAGTCACCATTAAAAGTTTGTCTGGGAGTTCATGATGATTAAAGGTCCTAGGAGTGTGATCCAAATCCCAAACATGGTAGAGGAGGTCCTCATGACCTAATAAAACCCCTAATAGATTTAAAATTACAATAAAAATATGGTAATTCCCCCATGTTTTATCTTATACTTAAGGTACTCACTATTAAGGACCCTGCAGACTAACTCATAAATGAAGAAGGATGAAGGAGATGACATGGGAGAGCCTTGGAGTAGTATGTGATCGTATTAAAAGTTATAAAAAGTGATAACAAGTTGAGGGAATCAATTATATGGGTGAATATAAACCATGAAGTGGCCAATAAGGCAAGTACACATAGTCAAGCCTATTTTCTCAAAGGGCCTAATTTCACTTTCTGAGACTAGTAAACCATTCCATCTTCATGGATGACCTTTAGGGAAATTACAAGATTGATTGGAGCCACTATATTGTAGAATAACAACATAGATAAGTTAATTTATCCTTATAATTCATTAGACCCTCTTAGATTGCAAGAATAAGCTAAATAGGCCATTTTAGTTCACTTAGAATTGTACAGCTAGCATGGGAGACCAAGGAGCTCAGACTAGTTAGGGGGGTCCTATAGCTCCACTTTGTGGAATTTAGTTAGGGGTTAGATGTCACATATTTATGAATCATCCTTAAGGTTTTACACTAATATGTACCAAGAATGAGAGTAATAATCTAGGAAAATATTTACAATGTAAAAACTTTAATTTATTTTTATACAATGAAAGATTTTAAAAATCTTATGCAGAGTTGGTTTGTGACAACTAAATGTGGGTATAACTAAATTGTAAAACTAAACATTAATCTAAAACTAAATAAATTAATTTGGATCAAAAATTGATTCCAACAAACTCCCCCTTAATCTAAAGGGGTATAGAAAGACTAAAGTAATGAACTGTGAGTCATCCAAGTAGACTCTACTGTAGTTGTAACTAGTACATTATACATCCTAAATTGATGATCACCCTAAGCATACCTACACTAAAGTAAAACAAGATCATGCTCTTTCTAACTACATCAATCCTCACATATAATCTATCCAATAAGTTATTTACCTAGTACTATGTATGGCACATCTCAAACTAATGCCCAGCAATTGCCAACATCTCCTGTAGGACTTTGCTCAATACTGACAATGCTAAAAAATCAATGTTGACTCATAATACAACCACTGATGACTGATCAAAATATAATATAAAATATATTATCCTCTATCAGATGAGAAGTGAAAAGCATGTGCAATAAATAAACCAAGTATAAACCACTAAAATGTTCCACATTAAAGATCATATCAACACTAGATCTATGAAAGCAAAGTACACAAGCCAAAAAATGCTACTACATCAAATCCCAATCTTGAGCCTAGTAACTCACACAAAATGGGTGTGTTATCATCTTAGAATATATAGTCATCAACTATGGATCAATCAACTTCATAGTCATCCCATACATTAGAATAATATACAAGAGAATACCCAAAAAGAGTGACCAGAGTGACTGAAGTGACCAGCAATGTTTGCTTCTACCTTTTGTTAATGTCGAGAGGACCTCCTTTTGGAGGGACATTTTTTAGAGAGGTGTCCTATGCCACCACAATTTTATCATATTCTCCCATGTCCACTAGAACTAGAGGAAGAATAGCCACATGAAGAAAAATTCTTGTGTTTGTGCTTATATCCATGTGAATGTTTATGGTGATGCTCATGTTTCTAAGAACCAAAGTGATGTCTATGCTTCAGAGAAATAGAATGATGTTTATGCTTCAAATAACTAGAATGATCCCTAGAATGATGTTTATGTCTCAAAGTGTGTCGTGGAGAGTGTTTCTATCTCTAAAAGTGCTTTGAATAATTTTTTTTGTTATGATCATATAATGGATTACCTATTTTGGTATAGTGGGCCTCCTCCATAGATGTACTCTTCTTCCTTGCAAATTGTCTCTCATACTAAGTTAATAACTCACAAATAGAGTCAAATGTGGCACCATTAAACTTATCACTAAGATTTAGCATTTCAAAAAAATTGTTGTAGGCATAATTAATACCATTCAATGTGATGTAAATCAACATATCATCATCAATTCTACCACCAATTGTGTAATATTTATGTTTCAAATTTTTCATGCAAGAAAGATATTCAGAGACATCTTTATTATCAGCTAGTTTATTTTTCAACAGTTACATAAAAAGGTCAATCTTTTTTTATTATATTTATTTATCATGCATATATTTTAAAGCTTTCCATGCACCATTTTTAACTACCTCAATATGAATGATTACCTATTCAGTGCATGATGATTTCAAAAGTGTGAGTGCATGTTTATCATGTTTTTGATATTCATTCAACTTTTTAGCTTCAATTGGTGATGTGGTTTCTTTCTCAATGATTTCCCATAGGTCATTAAAAATGAGTGTATTCTCCATGTTCCTACTTCATTCTTTATAATTTTTAGGTGACAATTTACCATTTTTGGAAATCAAACTCACAATTTTTGCTATGGTGCTAAATAATCATGTCAAAACAAGATAGGGGAATTCTATTTTGAGGTTTTACCTTTACATTCAAAAATACTTTTGGAATATAAAGGATTCTTGGGACTTGTAAAAAAATTACACCTTATAACTCCAAAATTTAATCTTAATCCACTAGTTGCATTGTTATTTTACTAAAAATCAAACATCTATTTCCTCTCTCACCCTGCCATAATTCATGCTTTTACAATATGTATGCCATTTACAATTTTTAAGGCATGCATGTAAGAACAAAATTATCAAAAAAATGGCATATACCATAGAAATTTTGTCCAAAATAAGTATTTGAACCCTTGACCTCCTATATTCAAACCTTTACAAAAAATAGGATTTTCCAAGTGCTCTAAGAGGATTTTCAAAACATGAAAAGAGGGTTTAATATTTGAACTAAATTTCATTCTCTATGATTAAATAAATAACTTTTCCTTTAAAAAAAATTATCCAAGAAAAATAATTTGGAAAAACTAACTTCACTGGAGAGGGCCCATATGCTAATGTAAGGAGAATAAATTTAAAAAATCTAAATAGAAAAAGGCTTATTGTTCTTTGTTATTATTTTTTGTTGAAATTTTTGTATGATCATGCCAGGATGATGATAAAGATGCAAGAAGTTGTTGGAGAATGTGGGAGATATTTGCATGAATGAGGTGCTTTAGAGAGCGATGATCTATTTTATCTTTTGTGGTTATGGGAAAATAATGGATGGTTTATATTTACTAATGGTAGATTAATTTTTATTTATACATATTTCATTTTAACAAACCTTGTCCATTTTGTATGGAGCATACCCACTAGCCAATATACAACAACTAGTTTCTTTATAGATTTTGATACAAATCTTATGGTGTAGTCATACTAGATTGGGCTTTGTATTGACCTCTATGTCAATCTCATATTATTATCATCATCATAGGAGTTGATCAAATATAATCTTCTTAATGTTGGCCTCTATCTAATTTACAAAAGGTGACACAGTGGCAATAAACAATGCACAGGAGAAATATCAAGAACTTGATCTTACGATGGCCTTTATTCAATCCATTAAAAAATTCCTATAGTATAGATCTTCTCTCCTCCAAATTTTTCTAGTGGCTCTGATACTATTGATATGTACCAAGAATGGGAGGAACAATTTAGGAAGATATTTATAATGTAAAAACTTCAATCTATTCTTGTACAATGAAAGCTTTTAAAAAGCTTATGGAGAGTTGGTTCATGACAACCAACTAACAGGTATAACTAACCCATAAAACTAAACATTAATCTAAAACTAAATAAATTAATTTGGATCAAAAAATGATCCCAACACAAACTGGTTAAAACCCTCCCAAACCCTCAGTTTTGACTTGATGAAGAAAATCCAGTTGGAGATGCTTCCAAAAGAGTTAGTTTAGCCTAGATGATGATTGGAACATGTTGAAGACTCTCCTAGTATCCTTTCCATTAGGATAATTTATATTTAATTTTATGGATTTTTCAAAAAATATGTACTTCTATGAAGATTTGGGTAGAATATAGGGGTTTATATATGCTAGAGAGATTCCAATCATTGGGATAGCAAATTTAGGAACTAATCCAGCCTCTCAATGTATAACATGACCAATATTTTTATATTTTCAATAATTGAGAGGGGTTGAATCATTTATGTAAGCAATTCAATTCCAATTTCAAAATTTCAAACTCTCAACCATTCAACATAAGCATCCATGAAGCATATAAACTAGATATTTTAATGAACAAAGAAACTATGCAAGATCAACACTCATAACACATGGATTAATTGGGAAACCCTCATGGGTAATAAAACCCACTCTCAATTATACAAACAAGTGGACTAAAATCCTATAAAATATTCACAAATATGAGACTTTGGTTAAGCACCCACTTCACAAGGAGCACCAACCCCTAAGCATGAACAAGTAACCACTTATTTTAGATGTTGAGCACCCACATAACACCTTATATCAAAACCTCCAGATCTATGATTTATTTTCAATCTAATGGACAAATAGTGAATATTATCTCTCTTCAACCCTTAACACTCTCTCAAACCTTCATATACAAGCAATGCATCCAAAACACCTTTTTGGATCACTTTACACTTATTTTCTCATATTCAATCTTAAACCCTATAAGAACACTATTATAACGTCATAAATATGACCTATAGGTCATTCATATATTCCTAAACCTACTCTAATCTTTAATATATCCACCAAGCACACTCATACTTCACTATACTTCGCATATCAACTCTAGAAACCTTCACCTTTATTTTTTCTCTTTATAGAACCTTTATGAACATTACCTTCTTAGTCAGCCATTTGACATGCCTTCACCCTTAAGGCTTATATTACACTTAAAATAGTATCAACATCATCCACCTAGGTTGACCATAGCTTTTATATACCAACCTTAAGCACCAACACCTTTCAATTAGGCCTAAGAAGCCCTTATAGGTCCATGGAGACCTATTCATCCTTTTAGCACTTCATCAAGAAAAAATAGGAACACAAGACCCCTTCAAAGCATATATATCCATGCCACATGACCCTTAAAACACCTCTAAGTTATTAAATTCATCACTACACACATTTGCATATGTAAAACCTATCAAACATTTGCCTTGTACATGAAACCACCATGAATAAACCAAAATTTAACTCGTAAGTAATTATTCATATTGAATATAGATTGTTCAAACCTCAAAAATACATAAATATGATCATAATTGAGTATAAAACACTCTCCATTATATAATTCACCTTGAAACATCCAAATATTATCAATAAAAATTAAAACATCATAATCAGGTCATTTACAGAAGAAGGTCAAAACCTTAGTCAACTTTGGACCACAATAAATGTAGGTGTATGACCAATAAAAAATTAAAAAAATATTTCTAGGATTTCCCTTGAATTTATCTACCTCTTTTTATTTTATACCACCTTAAAATTCATCCTACATTAAAATTTATATTCAAAACAATGAGGATTAGTTTTCTTTTGTAAATTCAAATATTTGAATTCCAATAATCACTTTTTAATGCAAATTTGACTATGGAAACTAGTGAAATACGCCTGGGAGACCAAATTTGCACTAAAATAACATTTTATATACCTCATTTCAATACCTAAAACTTGAAACACATGATTTAGGCAAAAATATCAACAAACTTATGTGACCATTTTCTTCTGACACTTCCACAAGTGCGAATGTTGATGTCGTCAGTCTACTTATTTGGGAAGATCTGCCAAGTTGACTAGGATAACCTAGACCTTCACAAGACTATTCTAATGAATTCATTTCACTTCCACAAGTACCCCAAGCACCCTTTATCCCTCATATGACCCCTTAAACATGGTCAACACATCACTAATATCCATCACCTTTCCTAACCAAGTAAACATATCAAGGTCCATGCATGATCACTAAGGTATACTTTGTCATTGAGAAACATATATACATATTTACTCATGGACACTCCTGGAAACCTTAGTAAATCATTGAAAACATCAAAAAAATCTCCCCCTTTGTCATTATTTCAACATTTTTAAATGTTTTCAAAGCCAACAACAAAACTGTGCACAAACTTTTTTCCCTTTACAAACACTTTCTCCCCCTTTGACATAATGACAAAGTGGGATTACCTGCTAGTAATGAGGAATTGGAATTTTTATCAAGCTAACATCATGAAGGTTTATCTTTTATGAATGGTATAAATTCCCCCTATCACTGTGCATACTATGTTTTTTCATGACTACCTCAAACTTGCTCATTGAAAACACTTTGTTTTAACCATGCATTTCTCTATGAGGAATAAATGAATAATATTAAGCAAATAGGAGTGATAAAAATTTGAGAACACTTATATTGACTCCCCCTAATTCACCTAAAATTTGGAACCCCTTGACAATCTTCAAACCATCTCCAACCATGAATAAATTCCATAGTTGCCTTCAAATTTTCTCTCACAAGGCCACCCATAGAATGAAGAGTGATCATTAAATATCTTTCTCAAATATACATGATGAATAAATCCAATTTAGAAACATATTCAGGGACAACCATACCTTTTTCATTTTTAATAGAATGACCAAACATCATTATTCTTCATGTCTAGAGGCCTAATAACCCTACCTGAACCTTGTAGAGCCCATAACTTTATGTGTATGCATCCTCATGGCTTGAAATTTTATATATTGAGTAAATAATATGACCCCTCATGCATGAAAATAATAATCATCTAACTCTTCCTATTCACCATAGCTCTTTCATAAATTGACCTACCAATTAGCCCTCTATTTGCACAAATCCTCAACCATAGGTCAAAATATACACTTCAAGATGATTGTAAAGAACTTTTTGATCACCCTTGTGTCCATTTCAATATATAAAGTAGCCTCATTCCTCAACTCCTTTGTGAAGTTCACTAACTCACATGGTGCAAAACCTAGGGCATCAAAGAGAAATAAGGTCAACTTACCACCTTACGATCAACCCCAGATCCTAAAATTAATCTCAAAATTGGAGGTTAATAATATACATTTTTGGACCAATTTTTTAGGTTTCACTCCTTTGATAACCCATATATCCATGAAATGGTTTTTGGCCTACTAGTCCTTAAGTAAGGACTATCATACTTGAGAGCCTTCAAAAATCTTCAATTTGCCTTTAAAAGATCTTCAAAACTTGAAACCATCAAGAGAAAAAATTTATGAGGTCAACACACCTTTATATGCCATACAGTTTGCTTGACCACTCACCAATATTCATTTCACACCAAGAACCAATCATTATGTGCATACAAACCTTGTGTATACCCCTATCACTATGCCAAAACACCTTAGAATGATCATGGAAGCTTTTTGACAACTCCTCGCCTCATTTTTCACATCGACACATCAAATATAACTTTCCTCCAAGATTGATTAGCCTTATAGATCTCAAAAACACCAATTTTGCATGATGAGCTCTCACTAGGTAGTGAACACTGAGTAAAATGGTCAAACTAAATAAATGATCATTAAAGCTACTTGTGGCCAATCCAAAGCATGAAACCTCATGTAATACATTTGGGTAATTCATATCCACACTCCATACAAACCTTACCTTCATACTTCATGACTTGACCTATCAAACCAAACATCAAAATTTGACTAAATCATGCCTTTAAGACCAATGTCCCTGAACAGAACTCTTGAAGCTTTTCATCACAAACTTATGGAAAAATCTCATGAACTTTTTGTTCCCCCTTAACTAATGACCTTCTCATGATTAATACAAGGCATGGTAACATAATATTATCAATTTTCTATCAAAAAGACATTGGTCTTAAAGACTAATCAATAGTTGTACACACCTCTATACTAATTGGCATCTTGTACATCATTTGGATCACACATACTTGCTTCCACATATAAAAATGTCTCATAAGAAGCATAGGTAGAGACACTAATCTATCATAGAGAGACTAAATGTCTCAAAACTCAAGAGACTCCCACATCTCCATGTTTTTAGTTGACTTGCAGTCTTGCTTCATCATTAATTTGACTTTGACTGAGTTCTTAGCTTCATTTTTTCCTTTTGACTCAGAGTCTTGCTTGATCTTCTTGTCCACTTGAGTAGATAAGGCTTGTTCTTTGACACCTGAACTTGTACCTTATTCTATTATGATAAATAGTCTATTTTGAACCTATTTCTCATTCACCCCCTTAGGTCTCCATTCGTTATGGCTCCTTTTCTTCATGTTATAATAATCATTCTTTGAAGTAGAGTACTAACCATTCCTATAGAACCTTGCTATGTGACCTCTCTCTTAACACTTGAAACAAATCAAGTTTCTCTAATTGTACATACCTTGTCCATGATCCATATGATGATTCCTTGAAGTTTTATTATCCCATTCATGTACCTGATCATTTGGTCTCCTGATTAAGGCATTCCAAAACCTTACAATATGACCAATCCCTTGAAACCTATAGCATAAGATGGCATGCTATCATTTTGGACCTGTTGACTATATTGAGTGATGATGTTCTTCATGCTTGTCATTGTCTTGTTCATAATTTCATGCAAATCTCTTACTAGGAGCCTTTATTTTGTAATCAATGATTCTATGACCAAAATGATGACAAGAGTAATAATAGCCATTGAAGGAGTTATCATACCTTATTGGATTAGGTTTCTTAATTTGATTTAAACTTTTATAGCTTTTGAATTTGTACTTCTTATTCAAATTGTCATCCTTCTTATCTTTATTAGCATTTTCTTTAGCATGATTAGTCTCCTAATTCATCATGACTATATTCTAAATCTTATTATCTTTTTAAACATCTTCATGAAACCCTAGGCCTGATTTGTCATTTAAGATATTTTTACTGCTCAATATATCATTAAGATCAACTATACTTTTCTCAAATTTTTGATATGTTTCAAGCTTGATCATAGCTTGATCTAGTTTCACTTAAAAAGACTCCATCTCTTATTTGTATGTGACACATTATTCATCCTTAATCTTTATCTCTTTAGTAAGGGTACAAACTTGAGTTTCAATATGTTGAGTGATCTCATCATGATATTTGACTTCATTACTCAACCTTTCTTTAAATAAGCCAATTTTCTTCTCATAGGACTTGATCAAGGATGATTATTTTGTATTCTTTCCTTGTAGTAGCTTCATCTCTTCTAATGTATTCAAATATTGGTCTTCAAGAGTGATTTTCTCATCTTCTTCCTCTGAAATATCTCCACCAAATATATCTCTTCCTAAAGAATAATCACCTTCATCATCCCTAAGAACCATGAACAGTGTCTCTTTATCTTCATCATGAAATGAATCATCACTATCAGATGTGTTTCCTTCTTCTTCAGTAGATGAGTTGATGTCTTCTTCATGTTAAAAACTCTTACTACCTTTGTATGACTCCTTTCCATTTATCCTATTGAATAATTTTCTATACTTGCTAGGACCCTAAGATTTCTTTTGCTTAGCCTCATGAGATTCTTATGAGCTTCCTTATGTTTAGACTTGCCTCTTTCTAGGAAATTAGCTACAAAATAACCAACTTTACCACATCAAAAACATTTGAAAGGAAACTTCCCTTCATACTTACCTAATCTCGCACTCAATTTTATTACAATCATGGTTTCAAGTTGATCTTCATTAAGATCAAAGTCCTCAATACTTAACTTGCTCTTCTTTCCTTTTGTCTACTTGATCACCTTAAAGGTTGTTTCCTTCTCTAGTGGTTTGTCCTCATTTACCCTCATCTCATAGGTAGTAATTATGCCATGTAATTCATCCATCTTCATCTTGGTGAGATCATGAATCTCTTCTACATCAAAAATATTTGAATCAAACTTGAGGGTAAGAGACCTTAATACCTTTGGTATAATAGTAGCTTCTTAAATCTCCTCTCTAAGACCTTTGATCATGTTTACCACCTCATCAACCCTTAGAAGATAGGATACCACATAATCTTCTTCTTTCATTTTGAGGCCCTCAAATTACATTTTTTAGGTCTATAATTTAGCCAACTTAACCTTTGAATCTCCATCATAGATGGTCTACATCTGATCCTATATTTCCTTTATAAATTTGCAATGGATCACCTTAGTGAACTCAACCTCTGATAGGCCACAAATGATAGCATTCATAGATTTATAATTGTTCTCACTCAACTTCTTATCAGCTACACTAGTTGGAGGAGTATGAGGTGTGGAATAACCATCCATAATAGATTATCAAATATCAAAACCTAAAGACATGTTTTAGTTCCTCATTCTTTCACTAAATCATATTTGGATCCATTGAACATTGGTGCTTGTTTATTAGAGAAACCACCTTGCATTTGATGACTTCCCATTGTGCCTAAGATCACCTTCAAGTGGTTAAAATTAAAAAGAAGGTATAGTTATGATACCAATCATTAGAGTTACAATCATGAAGATGGGGGTGAATTAGTGATGCAAGCAATTTAGTTTTAATTTCAAAACTTCAAACTCTCAACCATTCAACATAAGCATTCATGAAGCATATAAACTAGTTATTAAAATGAACAAATAAACTATGCAAGATCAACACTCATAACACATAGATTATGTGGGAAACCCTCATGGGAAATAAAACCAACTATCAAGTCTAAAAACAAGTAGACTACAGTCTTATAAAATATTCACAAACATGATATTTTAGTGAAGTAGCCATTTTACAAGGAGAACCAACCCCTAAGAATGAATAAGCACCCACTTGTTCTATATGTTGACCACCCACACAACACCCACTGATATTAACACCTCTAGATCTCTGATTATTTTTCAATCTTATGGAGAAATGGCGAATATCAACTCTTAACACTCTCTCAAACCTTCACATACAAGCAATGCATCCAAAACACCCTTTTGGAGCACTTTACACTTCTCTAATCATATTCAATTTTCAACCCTACAAGAACACTATTATAACATTAGAAATATGACCTATATTCTTCAACCTACTCTACTCTTCAATCTATAAACTAATTACAGACATGTAAATCTGACCACCAATGGCTTTGCATCAGACTATTAAACCAATTATTGAACATTTAACCTAAGAATTTCTATTAGTCTCAAATTTGGCTTCATAACCTTGTATTAAATTAATTTGGCCTATTAAATCAATTAAATAAGGCAAATACACACATTGAATTAATCAAAATCAAACAAATGACTAAATGCATAAAAAGAATTAATTAAATTACATATCCTAATTAAAATCAATTAGCAAGTTAAATCAATTTCAAATCCTAATTAAGTTCACCCATGAGCTAATAAATCAATTACTAAAAAGGAAATTCAAGAGCATCTGAGAACATTCTAGAACACACTCATTATCTTTGTGAGTTGTCACTTTTTAAAAATATCTAAAAGAATATCTTAGGAATATGACAAACTCAACCAAGATTAATAAACTCAATCATGGTGATATTTAACCCATTTAAAGTTATTTTAAAGCTTATAAAATCAAGAATAGATCTCTTCATTTATGGATCTCAATCAAAAGTAGAGTTGTAATAAAGGAATAAATTCATGAAGCTAAAATACTAGTGGTATAATGTCAAAATTAAGTTAAAACTATCAAGCCATCAATCAAGTCAAGCATTCAAAAATGGTGCATAGAGGAGATGATGTTAGCCATATATCATTGATGAATACCTTATATGCATAAACTAAGCAAGCCAATGAAGAAATTATTTGGAGCTCTCAAGGAAGGTAAAGATTATTATTCTTTGCATTTTAGTTGGGTTTCCAATTGTTGTTTGTTCATTAAGCTCCCCCTAAGATCTAGGCTTAGAGATATTAGTACGTTAGTGTATTTATTTCATGTTTTTATGTACTAACACTTGATCTAACCTCCTCTCTTTGTCAAATTCATATGATCACAAATGGCATGCCTGGTGGGACATGATTATGCACCCCACATCTTTGAACAAAAATGGTTGTTAAAATAGCTCTAATTTTTAATTCATTTACTTTTTTTATTAAATTTTGATATATTGTTTGTAAAAGTTTCATATTAGTTCTGTTAAAATTTCATTAACATCTAATGTGTAGTTTATAAGTTATGACTCTTTTAGTGACTGATACTTTTTATTTTCTAATTTTTGGTAAAAAAATATAGTGTGACAAATATATTTATATTTTAAAAGTTATGGTTAAAATACTAACTTTAGGTTTTTATGTTTTATATGTTCAGTTTTCTTTGTTTAACCTTCTAACTTGTTGGTTGCATGTTTCATAGGTTTATTCTATTTTTTAAAGATTTTTTGAGTTTTTTATTGATATTTTTGCTAACCATTTCCCAAATTAACATGTTTATCTTTTTTGATTTTTCCTTCAGGTTGACATATTTTACCCTTCAAAGTTGCTCATCTCATTTGATAAATAAGTTTCAATGCTAAACAAAGTGCCGACCTTTTTCTTGCAGGGCACATTTGAAAAATCCTCAAAAAAAGATTAATTAGTTCTTTCACACTTTTTTTGGAATTTTTTAAAATTAATTAGACATTTTAATTTGGGTTTAAAAAAAAAGTTTTACATGTTTGTATTAAATGTTTTGATTGTTCTTTCAAAGTTCACAACTTAAAGGCAAGGGGCTAAAAGAACACCACCACACATTTCCTTTAGTGCTATAAAATTAAACACACTTCAAAAGATTTGCAATTTATTTTATTTATTTATTTAATCTAAACTTGTTTGAGTAAATAGGGAGTTGTGTGTGTATGCTCTTCCATCCATCGCCTTTAAGAAACTTTTCAGATCAAAAATGCCAACTTCTTTTTGGGTGGTTTGGAATTATTTATATTTACACATCTTAAAGCCAAGGGGATAGTAATGAATTTAATCAAACAATTTCAATTTGGTGCAAATAAATTAACCTCACTTCAATTATTTATAAACTTTCTTGTTGATTGTGTGTTTTAAATAAAAGAGGCATGCATGTATGCTCTCCCATCCGTCCCTTTTAGGAAAATTTTGGGATCAAAAGTGTCATCTCATTATACTTTGATCCTAGTCCAACGTATAGAAAGAACTTCATTTAAATCCCTCCACAAAATCTCACAATAGCATTAGGTTATATTGAGATGACCATAAAGTCTTTCTATTGTATCATTTATTTCATGCATCTTGGCTTATGAGGGGGGCTTCATTACCTCCCATGAGTTATTTAGGGAATCTTTGACCTGAGGTTTCATATCTCAACATCATATTTAACCACTCTCCATGAAAGGGTATATAAATTAGGATCCCCTCACTGGGATGATGGTTTGAGTGGTTAAACCATCTCCATTAGTAGAGGCTAAGCTTGAGATGTTTGAACATGTTTGACATCACACTACACTAAACAAGTGATAGATGTAGTGGTTATAAAAATGTCAAGACCTTTTTATAATAATCCATATGATGCAAACCCAAATGATGTGCTATTTTTATTTTTTGTTGATGTGAAAGTCGGTAGACATGAGATCCATCTAGAATGATTAAAAACCAATTAGTTTTAGTAAACCCCACATTGCCATACCCTTACTAGGATTTGGATGATTATACTTAGTGTATTTTGGTCATTTTTTCTTAGTGTGTTAGACTAAAACTTCTTTGTTTGTTTATAACCATGTCAAAAACTAGTTTGTTTATATGTCACTCCTTGATCAAAAAGGTGTTATGCTAGCCATAGTATATCACACTTATGCCTTGTAATTTTTACTAAACATGTTTGTCTATGTGTTAATTATTTGAGATGGGTACTGTTATGTTGCCCACATCATTATCAAGTTTGAGCCTTTGAGTCTTTGAAACATAACATTGATCACATCATTAAATCATGTTAATGTTGTAATGTTGCTCAATTTATTGTAAGACTTGTTTACCTTGTATCAAAAAACATTATTTCAAACCATGTCATGTATGCCATTTGGATCTTTATCTTGAGTTGTTATGCCATCCAATATTGTCTAGCTTATTTTATCGACCAAAGCCTACTTTTTAACATTGAGTTTTTAATTAAATTTTTCAAGTTCAAACTCAAACATTGATTGATATTGATTTAAGTCTCACTTTACATGGGCTGATACACAGATCTTTCTCTTTTGGGTTACGTAACTTTTGTTAATTGATTGCCCAAATTTGAAAACTATTACTTGTTTGTTTAAAGATCCTTATTTCCATTGCTTGTTTGTTCATAGAGCTTAGCATCATCATTATTTGTGCCTTTATTTGGGAAAACACATTCTTTTCCCTAGGTGCCTTTTACCTTATGCCTTATACCAATTGATCATGTTTATGGTTGATTATGTGTGTCAAGTTTCTACCAAAATTATTAAAAACTTTGTAGATTAAATCAAATCACAATAGCCTTTGTTTTAAATTCTAGCTTTTGACATCATTTGGTGAAAAGTCCTAGCATATCATGTTTGTTTGAGCCTAAATTTTGACTCCATGTTTGGATGAAATCCCTAGTAACTCAACTTTTCTCTTTCCTAGTTTACAACTTGTTTGGAACACTTTGGATTAGACTTTGACATATTGGTTTTATTCAAATGCTTAACCATTTATGTGTATGACGTTTGACGTAAGATATTTGATGTTAAACTATTTTATGCCAAGTTTTAGCATAAACTATTTTGGAGATACAACTCTATTTTCAGACCACGTTGGAGATATAGCTCCACTTTTGACCAAGTTAGACCAAGTTTGAACCTTTTGCCCTTTGGACATTACTTTTTAGATTTTCTAAAACTCTAAACCTTTTTTTTGGATCTTTCATCATTTATGCGGATATGTCTAGATACACTTTTGGAGGATTCACATACAATCCAAGTTATGATAGAATAGCCACACAAAATGACTTTATTTTTTATGGCTTTATTGAAGACCCCTTTGATAATAATATGATTTGTGAGACAAAATTTTATCCACCTTGAAAAAATCAAATCAAGGACCAAAGTCAAGACCTCAACTGGGATGATATAATTAGTGAGGAATAATTAAGTATAGACCTCTACAATGATAATATTATTTGGGAGATAGATCCATACTCTTTTAACAATAATCAATACATGGAACACAATCAAGACCTAGCTTATGACCCAACTCAAAAATTTGATTGGGATGATATGGTTTTTGAGGAAGACTTGGATGCTTTATCTTGGGTAATAAATCACCCTCCACACTACCCTTTCATTCTCTGATCATTGGCTACCCCTAACCCTCTTTTGGATTATATGAGCTACCGAGCTCTACAACATCCAAGGAATACCATTACCATTTTAGGACCTCATTTTTTGGCTTGTTCAATCAATAAATCTCCATAATGCCCTTTCATCATCCCAAAACCTAGTCCTTTGTCTTGTGTGAGAAATCAATCTCCACATTGACCTGTTGTTACAATTTCAAGACTTCATTTTGGCTCATGCAAGCAATCTAGCTCCATAATGCTCCACCATTATCTAAATACCAATCAGTGTTGAACTATTGCCATATATTCTCAACTTTAAAAAACCTTAACCAATCCAATCATAACCTTAGAAAACCATTCAACCAATCTAATCACAACCCCAACCAATCATTTAGCTATAACCCCAACCAATCCAATCAATACCTCAACCAATCTAATCATAACCCCAGCCAATCATTTAGCTACAACCCCAACCAGTCTAATAAATACCTCAACTAATCCAATCATTTGATAACCAAGTTATGTTTAAGACTGTTGTGTTACAACCAAACATAAACCAAGGCCAAATCATTCAACCAATAAAATATGTTTTTGTTGAACCAACCATTTATGATAAGTCAACCTATGATGAATCATCTTTAATCCCTATGTCTATTTTTCAAGAGCCTCCTATTGACAATCCAGTCTCTAAGGAGTTGTATATTGACCTTTATCCTACCATTCTTGAGTCTAACTTTGACATGTCAATCTTAGTGGATCTCGTTATGCCATCATAGGTTTTTACTTATCCACTACCAAACATTCAACAATACATCATTGTAATAGAGTACCCATCAGATAAAGAATTAGAGTTAGAGTTAGGTTTTATTCTTGGACAAACATCAAATTTAGCAACAAAATTGACATCAGTATCAACATCATATTCTTAGACCCTTGAGTTAGAATCAAATTTAGAAGAATAATACATTTATGAGAGTTACAATATTGGTTATGTGTGCATTATAGACCAATTTTAATACATTTGTGATCCTTTTATAGTTTTTGAGGATGATTACTTCAACATCAACACAATTTCTCCTAGTATCTTATATGAGGATTGTGAAACCTTCCCTCATCCCACTACCATTACACATGCCATTACCATCAACCATCATAGCCATATCATTGACATTCTACCTCCCACAAGTATCAATTGGGACTGACAAAATCACACCTTGTTGAATTGCATCCATGGCAACATATCAGATGAAGAAAAGCAAGAAAGCTAAGACCATAATCATATAGCAAAAGAACACTCTCTTAGTGAAACCTTTTCAAAGGTGTTAGGGGAAATCAAAGTTAGAACTCAGCATCTTCTAATGAAACCTTTTTGAAGGTGCTAGAGGACAATCAAAGTCACAAGTCAATGTTATTTAGTGAAACCTTCTCAAAGGTGTTATGGGGAAATCAAGACAATTTCATTGGTAAAATCTTCTTTAAGGCACCAATAGTTGAGCACTTATGCCTTATAATTTTTTCTAAACATGTTTGTGTGTATATTACTTAATTGAGATGGGTACCATTATGTTTCCCACATCATTATCAAGTTTGAGCATTTGAATCCTTGAAACATAACATTGATCACATCATTAAATCATGCTAAGACCATCACGCTGCTCAATTTATTTCAAGTCTTGTTTACCTTGTATCAAAAACCATTATTTCAAACCATGTCATGTATGCCATTTGGATCCTTATCTTGAGTCATTATGCCATCCAATATTGTCTAGCTTATTTTATCAATCAAAGCCTAGTTTTCAACATTGAGTTTTTAATTAACCATTTCAAGTTCAAATTCTCACTTTGCAGGGGCTGATACACATATGTTTCTCTTTTGGGTTGTGTAACTTTGGTTAATTGATTACCCAAATTTGAAAACTATTACTTGTTTGTTTAAAGAGCCTTATTTTCATTGCTTGTTTATTCATAGATCCTATCATCATCATTGTTTGTACCTTTATTTTGGAAAACACATTCTTTTCCCTAGGTGCCTTTTGCCTTATGCCTTATACCAATTGATCATGTTTATGTTTGATTCTGTGTGTTGGGTTTCTATCAAAATTGTTCCAAACTTGTTAGATTAAATCAAATCACAATAGAATTTGTTTCAAAGTCTAGTTTTTGATGTCATTTGGCCAAAAGTCCTAGCATATCATGTTTGTTTGAGCCTAACTTTTGACTCTATTTGGATGAAAGCCCTAGTAACTCAAATTTTCTCTTTCCTACTTTAGACCTTGTTTGGAACACTTTAGCCTAACCTTTGACATGTTGGTTTTATTCAGATGCTTGACCTTTTATGTGTATAACATTTGATGTTAAACTACTTTATGCCAAGTTTTAGCACAAACTATTTTGGAGATACATCTCTATTTTTAGACCACGTTACAACTCTATTTTTGACCAAATTAGACCAAGTTTCAACCTTTTGTCTTTTGGACATTGATTTTTAGAGTTTTTAAAAATCTAAACCTTCTTATTTTTGGAGCTTTCATCATTTATGTGGATATGTCTAGATACACTTATGGTGGAGTCACATACAACCCAAGTTATGATAGAATGGCCACACAAAATGATTTTAAATTTTATGGGTTTATTCAAGACCCCTTTAATAATAACATGGTTTGTGAGATAGAATTTTATCCACCTTGAAAAAATCAAATCAGGGATCAAATTCAAGACCTCAACTGGGATGATATGATTGGTGACAAGGAATTGGGTACATACCTCTATAATGATAATATTATTTGGGAGATGGATCCATACCCTCTTTACAATAATCAATATATAGAACATAGTCAAGAACCAGCTTATAGCCCAACTCAAGACTTTGATTGGGATTATATGGTTTCTAAGGAAGATTTGGATGCTTTATCTTGGGTGAGAAATCATCCTCCAAACTACTCTTTCATTTTATAATCATCATCTACCCCTAACCCTCCTTTAGATTATATGAGCTACCAAGCTCCACAACATCCAAGAAATACCATTACCATTATAGGACCTCATCTTTTGGCTTTTCTGAGAAATAAAGCTCCATAATGCCCTTTCATCATCCCAAGACCTAGTCCTTTGGCTTGTGTGAGAAATTAATCTCCACATTGCCCTGTTGTTACCATTTCAGGACTTCATTCTTTGACTCATGCAAGAAATATAGCTCCACAATACCCTACCATTATCCAACTACCAATCAGTGTTGAATTATTCCCATATGTTCCCAACTTTAGAAAACCTCAACTAATCTAATCATAACCTTAGCAAGCCATTCGACCAATCCAATCACAACCCCAACCAATCATTCAGTTGCAACCCCAACCCGTCCATTCAATACCTCAACCAATCCAATCACAACCCTAACCAATCATTTAGTTGTAACCCCAACCAATCCAATCAATACCTCAACTAAGCCAATCATTTGAGAACCAAGCTATGTTCAAGACTATTATGTTACAACTAAACATAAACTAAGGCCAAACCATTCAACCAATCAAATATGGTTTTTTTGAACTAACCATTTATGATAAGTCAACCTATGATGAATCACCTTTTATCCATATGTCTATTTTTCAAGAGCCTCTTATTGACAAGCCAATCTATGAGGAGTTATATCTTGACCTCTGTCCTACCATTCCCAAGTCTCACTTTGACATGTCAATCTTAGTGGATCTTATTATGCCATCACAGGTTGTTACTTATCCACTACCAAAAATTCAACAAGACATCATTATAATAAAGTACCCATCAAATGAAGAATCAAAGTTAGAGCTAGTTTCTATTCTTGGACTAACATCAAATTTAGCATCAAAATTGACATCAGTATCAACATCAGACTCAGAGTCCCTTGAATTGGAATCAAATTTAGAAGAAGAATACATTCGTGAGTGTTACAATATTGGTTATGTGTGCCTTGTAGACTAATTTGAATACATTTATGATCCTTCTATAGTTTTTGAGTATTATTACTTCATCATCAACATAAGTTCTCCTAGTATCTTATATGAGGATTGTGCAGCCTTTGCTCATCCTATTACCATTCTATATGCCATTACCATCAACCATCATAGCCATATCATTGACATTCCACCTCCCACAAGTATCGATTGGGACTGATATAATCACACCTTATTGAACTAAATCTATGGCAACATATCAGATGAAGAAAAGCAAGGAAGCCAAGACCAAAATCATGTAGCATAAAAACACTCTCTTAGTGAAACCTTTTCAGAGGCATTAGGGGCAATCAAAGTCAAAACTCATCATCTTCTAGTGAAACCTTTTTAGAGGTACTAGGGGAAAATCAAATTCACAAGTCAATATTCTTTAGTGAAACCTTATCGAAGGTGCTATGGGGTAATCAAGACAATTTAATTGGTAGAAACCTCTTTAAGGCACCAATAGCTAAGCACACAAGTTCTTTACTATTTGATGAAGATCAAATCAAAATAGCTTCCACTCTATATCTTAATCAGATGGTAGCTAATCTTAGTCCCAAATAATAGAATAATTTGGTGGTCTTATTAAGAGAATATTCAAAAGTTTTTAGCCCCACCACATCTAAGTTTATGTCAAATTTAGAATCAACAACATTGTGTGTGCCTAAAAATACTATTCATATGTTTCCCAACCATCATTCATTCCATTATCCTCCACCATTACTTCACTAAATCAAACCTATCATACAATATTTAGCCCTATTTACCATCTATGGTCACACTTTCCTTTACAAAGGTTAAAAATATACCTTATCTCAACATTTGAAGGAATCAAAATCAATGACCAACAAAGATCACAACAACATCATTTACATCTAAATCTGTAGCCATTTCTTGATAGAGCATCTATTCATATGAGGTGTGGATTAGTAATTAACATAACTAGTTGTTCTATTTATATCAATTATTGATCAGGGCATGCATCTCCACATTATCAATAATAATATAATCATATTCCATCTACCATACCCAAGTTAAACCCATTCAAAAACCATCATCAGCCAAAAACATGTACCATGTCATTTTCATATGCCATTTTTATTTACCATTCCTTTTATTATTATCTCATATCCAGCTAGTAACTTTACCACTTGGGAACAACCCTCTCAACATTTTTATTTATCATCCTACCAACCTATCACTATTCTATCATTTATCTGACCCACCATTCCATTCTATCATCCAACATGTTTTAAATCCTATCAACCTAGCCCATTTGACCTTGGTTCATCGATTGGTTTCACATTTTTAGCATATATAATTAGATCAGTTTTAGTAGTTATTTCAAGGATTTTAGACAGAGGAAGTATTTTAGAGTAACATGAAAGAAGTTTTGGTAGTTTCATCCTTCTTTTCTTGTTCATTTCTTATCAATTTTATTTATTTAAGCTTGATTATATTACCTACTGGGGCAAATCCATGTTCACCAGTCTTGATACTAATTATATCACCTGTTGGGGTAAATTGGTATCATTTATATATTATTAATATCCTAGTTATAACCACCTATGGGAAAACTAGGGGAAACATTTTTTTATTGTGCCTTGATGTATCACCTAGCCATTCCTATGTCATACTATGCCATCATACCAACTATGCCTATTTTGTTTGAATTTGTTCTTACACTAGTTGGATTCCTCCATTATGAGTTGAAATACTATTAACTAAAGCCATTTTGGGACTATATGGGTCACTTTCAATTCATGTTAAGGTCATCTCTATCCCCCTTTAGCCACATCTCACCATTTTACAAGCATCATTTTAAGTTATAAGACTCTAATTATTTTGTGAGATTGGACCATTTTAGTGTCTCATCATTCTTGATTGAGTTGAGATGCTTCAAAAATTAAAAAATAATTTAGGAAAACCAAAAAACATTGGCCACTTCTTTGCCTTAAGGATTCTGGGAACCCTCACTAGGTCATAAACAAATCACTTATTCCTTAGTTTCCCCATCTTTTTTGGCGTTTTACCCTACACTATCATTGTTTTGTGAGTTCATCACTATTCTTCTATCACATCTTTCATGTCTTCTATCAATCATCATTTTCTTCCCATTTCTTAGGAAAACTATATTTGGCTTGAATTTTTTTTGGATCATCATATCTATGGAACTATGTAGGCAGCATCTACTTGCCTAGTGCATATGGAGATAGCTTGGCCACCCCCTTCCTTTTCTTCTATTACCCCATCTTATTTGTTTGTTCATTTATCATTTAGTTTCTAGGGGAAATATTCATCGTGTTGTTTATACTAACATAGGGACTAACACTTGTTTGTTTCTTTGTTTATCTATTTTGTTTGGTTTTTTGTGTGCATGTTTATTTTCTTTCAGCACTATGGCCTTGATTCAGTCTGTGTGTTCATTGGGTGATTCCTTACACATTATTCTTGAATCTATCCATATTTAAATGTCTACATTTCCATCATGGTTTTTATCATTAGTGAAATTATTTTCCATTGAGTATCAGATATCATGAGTTAGTCCTTATGCATATTTTGGCCAAGCCCCCATGGTGTTCTATCATTAGGCCTACCATAAAATACTATAGAAAAAAATAGATTGGAGAGGTCTACAACATCAATATAGCATTACCATCTCCTTAGCACCAGCATCAGCTTAAATCCCAATCATATCCCAAATAGAGAAATTAAGTAACTAAAGAATTTCAACCTTTGTTAGTTCAGATGAGCATCTCCCTACTATTAGGTTGTCCCAATTCATCTGTATCCTCTATATCAAGTTATCAATCCTCAGCCATTAATCATGTTTTTCATAATCGCGGTATATTGCATCAACATTATACACTATCCCATATGAATTATCAATTATTATATTATCTACGAAGGTAAATCATTATGTTATCACTACTTTCATTTCTTGTTTATTTGCCCTAACTGGGATAGCTCCATCTTCTTAATGATTATATCACCTGCTAGGGTAAATCATTGTGTTATCATACCACGTTACCACTATTGGGGTATAATGCTTATAATCACCTTTGGAAAAACCAATATACACCATCCCACTTTCATTTCTTAGTTATTTTTCCCAACTTTGGACAAATCATTGTGTTATCACCCCATCATCTTCATTTGTTTGGTCCCCTCATTTCGCTTCTTTCTTCTGAGCAACTATTTACGAACCCACTTGTTAACCATTCCCTTAAGGGGGAAACTATAGTTTAATCATTACCATTATAGTCATAAGCATAAAGAACCATTTTATTCTTTAAAAATATGTTACTATGCTTACATCTTACAACATCTTCCCAAATAGGGGCAAACTGTAAACATGTAAAACTAGCCACCAATGCCTTTGCATCAGGCTATTAGACCAATTCTTACCAATCATTGAACATTTAACCTAATAATTTCTATTAGTCTTGAATTTGTCTTCATAACCTTGAATTAAATCAATTTGTCCTATTTAATCAATTAAACAAGGCAAATACATGCATTGAATTTAATCAAAATCAAACAAATGACCAAATGCCTAAAAAGAATTAATTAACTTGCACACCCTAATTAAAATCAATTAGAAAGTTAAATCAATTTCAAATCCTAATTAATTTCACCTATGAGCTAATAAATAAATTAAATCAATTACTAAAAATTAAATTCAAGAGCATCTTAGAACATCCTAGAATACACTCATTACCTTTGTGAGTTATCTCAAATATAAAATATCTAAAATAATATCCTAGGAATATTCCAAACTCAACCAAGGTTCCAATTTAACCCATTATAAGGGATTTGAAAGCCTATAAAAGCAAGCCTAGAGCTCCTCATTTAGGGAGCTTAATCAAAAGTAGAGTTATAATGCAGGAATAGATTCATGAAGTTAAAAGCCTAGTGTTATAATGCCAAAATTGAGCCAAATCCATCAAGCCATCAATCAAGTCAAGTATTCAACAATGATGCATAAAGGAGATGATATTAGCCATATGTCATTGATGAAGACTTTAGATGCATAAACTGAGCAATCCAACAAATAAATCATTTGGAGCTCTCAAGAAAGGTAAATATTGTTGTTCTTTGCATTTTAGTTAGGTTTTCAATTGTTGTTTGTTCATTAAGTTCCCCCCATGATCAGGCCTAAAGGATGTTAGATTTTTCATGAGTTCATTTTTCATTGTTTTTTAGAATAACTCTATAATAACCTCCTCCTTTGAGTTAAATTCTTAGATCACACCAATCACACTCATACTTCACTATACTTCGCATATCAACTCTTGAAACCTTCACCTTTGTTTTTGGTTTTTATAGAGCCTTTATGACATTACCTTCTTGGTCAGCCATTTGACATCCCTTCACCATAAAGGCTTATATTAAACTTTAAATATGATCAAAATCATCCACATAGGTCAACCATATCTTTGATATACCACCCTTAAGCACCAACACCTTTCAATTAGGCCTAAAAAGCCCTTATAGGTCCATGGAGACCTACTCATCCTTTTATCACTTCATCAAGCAAAATTAGGAATACAAGACCCCTTAAAAGCATATAGGTCCATGACACATGACCCCTAAGATACCCTCAAGTGATTACATTCATCACTACACCCTTTTTATATGCAAAACCTATCAAACATTTACCTTGTACATGAAACCACCATGAACGAACCAAAAGTCAACTTGTAAGCATTTTTTCATACTGAAGATGAATTGGCCAAACCTCAAAAATACATATAAATGATCCTTAAGCAGTATAAAACACTTTTTAATAGATAATTCACCTTTAAACATATAAACACTATTAATAAAAACTCAAACATCCTTCTTAGGTCATTTGAAGAAGAAGGTCAAACCTTCAATCAACTTTGGACCATAATAAATGTAGGTGTACAACTAGTCAAACCTCCAAATGTTTTTTATTAGATTTCCCTTGAAGTTATCTACCAATTTTATTTTTATACCACCATAAAATTCATCCTACATCAAAATTTATATACAAAACAATGAGGACTAGTTTTCCTTTGTAAATTCAAATATTTGAATTCCAACAGTCACTTTTTAATGCAAATTTGACTATGTAAACTAGTGAAATCTGCCTAGGAGACCAACTTTAAACTATAATAAATTTTTATATACCTCATGTCAAGACTTTAAACTTGAAACACATGATCTAGGCAAAAATCTCAACAAACCTATGTGACCATTTTCTTTTAATACATCCACACATGTGAATGCTGACATCAACAATTTGCTTACTCAAGAAGATCTGCCAAGTTGACTAGGATAACCTAGACCTTCACAAGACTATTATAATAAATTATTTTCACTTTCACAAGTAACTCAATCACCCTTTATCCCTCATATGACCCCTCAAACATGTTCAACACATCACCAAATTCCATCACCTTACCTAACCAAACAAACATATCAGGGTCCATACATGATAACTAAGGGACACTTTATCGTTGAGAACCATGCAAACATATTAACACATGGACACTCCTAGCCACCTTGGGACATCATTTACAATCTCAAAATATATTTCACTTGGGATATTCTCTACAAGTACCTCCAAAACTACCAGTTTATCATGCTTAAGAGAGATTACCTAGTCAACTTGGAAAAGTGGAATTTCAAGTTCCTCATACATTTATGGGCCTATTTCATGGTTTGGGGATGTTGTTTTAGGCATAGATAACTCTCATACATAGGTTTTTAAGATCCCTTTTAGGTTTCATGGAGGTCAATATGCAATTAGATAGGTAATTAGGCCTAATTATCCTATGTTGTCATCAATGAAGGTCAAGTTGGCATTAAAAGATAAATAGAAAGGGTAAAAGTAGGGATGTTACATTGATAATTGATCCTTGAAGGGAATTAAATGTGCAATTCATAGCTATAGTGAAGGAATAAGTCAATTTATTTGACTTTATCAATTTGCTCTAAAGGAGTATGGGTTGCTACATGATCATGGTGGCCTAATTCATGATTGTAACTATCATAGGGGAGCATGATCGACTATTATAGGCATGGTCAATAATTTTACATAGTGTAACTAAATTTAACTTAGCCTCACTTAACTAATTTCCAATTCCAACACCTCATTCAAGGAACATTCAAGGAGGCTCAACACATAGAGGAGCTAGAAGGAGGTTTATGTAACCATTCTAACTTCGATTTTGAGTTTAATGTGGTCATTGATGACCCCTCTCCAATCTTCCACACTAGATTCCCATTATTCTCTCATCACCTCTTATATATATTCTAGGTTTTTTACCTTAATTTTTATCCCTCAGGTTGGTATGAGAAGACTCTATTAGTATTTATACTTATGCACCTATTAAATGATGAGTAGAGCATCTTGCAAATTCTTCATGGTTTATACGTTGTGTATTTATGCTTCTTTGATATGTAATAGTGGTATAGCATTCCCTTTATAGGTCTAAGTTACACTTAAGTGCTAAAATTCTTCTTGGTTGGTTGTCTAGTGTGTTTTATGGTGGATAACATAGGTTTGAAGTGCCAATAAGATTTTAAGTGCCTTGAACCAAGCCTTCCTCTCTTAACCTTCTCACTTTAGCCATTCAACTAACCTATAGATGAAATATTGATGCTTGGAAGTCATATAAGGTAGTCTCTTAGCTCTATGCATTATTTATTAGTGTGTGGAGGGTCCAAATTGAATGAGTGGATAACATGATTATCAAGTGCATCACCACATTTAAGAATAGGTTTAGTTTATGCAATGTTCTTTACCCTTTCTATCCCAACTATTTAGGTCGTATAAATATCACTAAAATGAACAAATAAAGGGGCTATCCCCTTAAAATCTAGAGGTCTAACCCACTCATTAGGTAACCCATATGCTAAGGTCATTCCCATGTTAGCCAAGGTTTAGGGATAGGACATGAACACTCCTCGGCTCAACAAGGGTGCAACCTAGAGTCTCTAACAATTTTGGCATGCCTAGTGGATTATGGTTATGATCTAATACACATTTTTCATAAGGATGTTAGGAATAAATATATAAATTGATGTAAAATAGTTTCATAGAATCGTAATAATAGATATAAACATAGAAGCATAAAGAACATAAATAAACATGCATAATAAGAACAGCAAATTTAATCTAGTTCACCCAATATGTGCTACATCCACCAAGAAACACTTCCTCAAATTTTATTATAAGCCACTAGAGTATAATCACTCTCATATTTTTCTTCACAATTATAATGCACAAATATTATTTGGAGTTGCGCTCAACAAAGCCTCCTAAATTTGCACCTAAATTCACACACTCTATTCATTCTTATCAAACCCTAGTTCTCATGATGTATTACCTATGAAATATCCATCAATACATAATATATCAATAAAATGGTATTATAAAATAATGGGTACTAAAACCATGGGCATAATTAACCCAAAAATGGTTTCTCATTAAAAGGGGTCCAAAACCCTGACAAGAATACATATAGAGTGTATAGTACATTTAAAATGTATAGTATTTGAAAATGAATTATAATTTAGAAATAGGCTCCACAACACAATAGTCTCCCACTTAAAGACTAATTTCCTCTAATAAGGCTTCTCAAGGCTAATTGAAACTAGACTTAGCTTTAGTTTCTCCCTTTTGACCACCTTGGTCATCGTGTCTTCAGGATTCTGACTGGTATGAATCTTCTCCAACTTTAGCTTCTCTTCCTCCAAAGTTGTCTTGATGAAATGGTAACTTAACTATATATGCTTCTTCCTAGAGTGGAAAGTGGATTTATTCACTAGATGTATAGCACTCTGACTATCACTATATAACTTATCCTCCTCCTACTTATGCCCCAACTCTTTAAGAAATTTTTGTAACCAAATCATTTCTTTTCTTGCCTCTATGGTAGCAACATACTCAGCCTTTGTGGTTGAAAAATGTTGATGGGGAATCTAGAACAACACATCTGTTTTGATCCCACTTGTTAGGATCTTGCTCCTCAGAAAGAGCACAATATGATTACCACATACAAGCAATTAAACATGCGTAATTAACCAGAAGTATAAGTAACTAGAATTCACAAATAGCACAGAATATGAGAGACAATACACAATCTTGTATTAATACTCATCCAGAAAGAAAATACAATAAAGAAGATGCCACTTCTTCTTCCACCTCTCAGAGGCTTCCCACACCTCAAGGGCTCCCAATAATTCTCAATCAAGAGTTCACTCTCCTACCAAAAATGGTCCCAACACACAACTCACACACAGAATTAGTGTTCACCTCCAACCAGTCAGTAATAACCCTACCAGTACACAAGTACTCTAAAGTACTTCAAGTAGATCTCCCATGAACCTGCAACAACCTTTAATTCAACAGACCTTACTTACACATGTAGATCTCCTATGAGCTTGCAACAACCTGCAACTCAAATGATCTTGCAATGGAAGGATCTTCCTTGCCTTCCTTTTTAGCTCATAACTACAATACATGCCAATGGGTCTATAAATAGATCCCAGACTTAACTATAACTTAGACTCTTAATTTAGACACGCAGCTCAAGACTCGAAATAGCCTTTACATGCAAACACTTAGTTCAACAAACTAACTGTTCATGCAATGAATAGTTCTAGAACACACAGGCGACCGACGTCGGTCCCTGTCTAACTGGAGGTGACCGACGTTGGCCGACTTCCTGCCGATGTCGGTTGCCTTCTGCACTGAATCTGACCAATGTCGGTCCCACTGCCGACACTGGTATCTCTGGAACTCAGCAACCTCCTCCATGTCTGCAATAATTTGAAGCTTTTAGCTCCACAACCTAACAAAAAATCCATAAGTTTTTGTATTCATGAAATCTAGCTCACCACTGTGTCACCTACTGTAAATACATATCATGTTGTACTCATGTTGTTTAATTCTTCAACCATGTTTGAATCTACATTACCATGAAAAGTGGTGTCCAATCCACCATAGCTTAAAATTGTCCCCATGGTCCCTTTTAAATACTGAAGGACCCACTTTACTACCTTCTAGTGTTCTCTACTTGGATCACTCATGTACCTACTTATTCCTCCCATTGCATGGGTAATATTTGGCCTAGTGTACACCATGGCATACATCAAGCTACCAATAGATGATGAGTATGGTGCATGTGACATCTAGATTCTCTCCTCCTCTATCTTGGGATACTTCTCCTTTGATAACTTGAAATGACCTACCAAAGGAGTCCCAACTAGTTTAACATCCTGCATACTAAACCTCTCCAAGACATTTTTGATGTACTCTTCTTGGTATAAATTTAGCTTTCATTCCTTCATATCTTGAGTTATTCTCATACCAAGGATTTGTTTTGTTTCTCTTAAATCCTTCATAGCAAAGGAAATATTAAGTTGTTCTTTGAGTGCCTTTATTTCCTACATGTTCTTACCTACAACCAACATATCATCCACATATAGATAATGGATAATTTAATCACCATCATCAAATTTCTTGATATATACACAATGGTCTAAAAAACACCTGGAGCATCCTTGTTCCACCATAAAAGTGTCAAATTTCATGTACCATTGACATGGAGCTTGTTTTAGGCCATACAAGCTCTTCTTCAATTTTTACACCAGGTTCTTCTTCCCTATGACTTCATATCCCTATGGATACTCCATATACGAGTCCTCCTACAAATCACTATGAAGGAATGCAATCTTCATATCTAGCTACTCTAAGTGCAAGTCTTCTACTACCACTATCCCTAGAATAGTCCTAATAAAATTCATCTTTACCATTGGGGAAAAAAATTCATCGAAATCAATTCCTTTCTTCTATGTAAATCCCTTTACCACCAATCAGGCATTGTACCTTTTCTTGGCTCCATCATCTTCTTTAACTCTATACACCCACTTTTTCTAAAATACTCTCTTACCTTTAGGTGGGGTTACCAAATCCCATGTTTGATTTTCCATGAGAGACTAATTCCTCATCCATAGCTTGCTCCTACTTCTTCCTGACATCTACCTACATTATTTCTCCAAAGCACTTTGGCTCTCCATTGTTAGTGAGTAATAAATAATTAAGAGATGGATAAAAATGTTTAGGTTCCCTTCTTACCCTAAAAGACATTCTCACCATAGGAGTTTGGGGTTCTTGGACACTTTATCATCTGTAATGTCCTCTAGTACTATGTACTCTTTTCTAGAATCTTCTTTATGATCTTGTAACTATTGTTTAGACATGATTTTTTCATTAAATATAACATCCCTAGACCTAAATATTTTATTGTTCTTAAGACTCCAAATTCAAAAACCAAAGTCATCCTCACCATAACCAATAAAGGTGCATTTTTTAGAATTAGCCTCTAACTTGGTCCTATCATCTTTATCAATATGAACAAAGGCTTCACAACCAAATATTCTAAGAAACGAATAATCAACTTTTTTACCAGACCATGTTTCCTTAGGTATGCCTCCATCCAAAGTAGATGAGGGACCTCTATTTATCATATATATAGTTGTTTTTACTACTTTTGTCCAAAACTAAAGAGTTAGTCCTACATGCAACCTCATGCTCCTAACACACTCCATGATAGTCATGTTCATCCTTTCTAACACTCCATTATATTGTGGAGTTATTGGAACCATCCTCTATCTGTGAATTCCATTCCTTGAATAATAATCAAAAAATGCATTATTGTAATATTCTCCACCATTATCTAACCTAAGACATTTAAACTTAAGACCTATTTCATTCTCAACCAAGGCTTTCCATCTTTTAAACATATCATATTTTCTCCTAATGCCATACATGGAAAGTTTCCTAGTTGCATCATCAATAAAAGTGACATAATAAGATGATCCACCAATAGAAGATACCTGAGCTAGCCCCCATACATCTGAATGAACCAGCTCTAACTTATTCTCCTTCCTCATAGGTTCAACCTTGATAAATTTTACCCTTTTATATTTTCCATACACATAGTCTTCACAAAAATCTAAATCAGATCCTTTCAATCTAGGTAACCAATCCTTTAAAATTTGCATACCCTTTTGAATCATGTGATTGAGCCTATTGTGCTACAAAGTTGCATCTATATTTGCAACAACTAAATTAAAATAATCAGCACTACTTGATAAATACAGGTTACTAGCCTTCTTACCTCTTGCTACCATAAGATCACCCTTGGTCACCTTCAAATAATCCACTGTGAATGTCACCATACAACCTTCACTATATAGTTGTTCTACAAATACCAAATTCTATCTCAACTTAGGCACATGCCTGATAACCTTTAGTAGCCACGTATTCTCATTCTTCATCTTGATCTAAAAACTTATTTGTCCTACTATGTTGCAAGGCTCATCATCACCAAGGTAAACATGTTCAAAATCCCCTTTGAACATAATCAATAAAATAATTCCTATATGGTGTAGCATGTAAAGAAGCCCCTAAATCTAAAACCCAAGACTCAATAATATTATCAATGGAGATAATTAATGTATCCTGACAAATATTACATGTTGCCACATTTACCTCCTTGGTGTCTTCCTAATTTTTGTTCTTTTTCTAAAAACCAACAATCCTTCTTTGCATGCCCACTATTTCCACAGTGCTAGCATACCATCTTGGCCCTTGATTTTGACCTTCCAGGACCATTTAACTTTACATGGTTTCCTTTTCCTCTAAACTTTTATCTCCCTCTACTCTCCACTACTAAAGCATCACCTGAAGTAAAAGTCTCCCTAGAGCTTTTCCATTGCATTTCCTCTCTAAGGATTACTCATATGACATCCTCAAACTTTAACTTGGCATTATTAGAGACCAAGTTTCTCATAGCCATTACTAAGCTATTCCAACTCTCTAGTAAGGAACACAAAATAAACAAAGCCCTAACTTCATCATCAAAAATTATTTTTATATAATTCAACATACGCACAACCATATTGAATTCATCCAAATGATCAGTAACTAAACCATTTTTAGACATCTTCATATTAAATAACTTTTTCATTAAAAATATTTTATTAGAAATAGAGAGTTTCTCATATAACTTCCCTAATTCATTCATTGAGACCTTCTATGGTCTTCTCCTATGATATATTAAATGTGACTAAAGATGCAAGGCATAAGCTGATGGGCCCAAGTGCTTTCCTATCAAGCAGCTCCCAAGCCTCATCTATCATACTCATTGGTTGCCTTACTTTTCCTCCCAATGGATCATGGAGGTCCTTATGATATAGGTAATCCTCCATTTGCATCTTCCATAGACCAAAGTTATGTCCATTAAAATTTTTAACTTTTGATCTATGATCATCAACCATAGCTCCCACTTGAATTAATAACCCTTCCTATGATTTAACACTTCAATAAATAGAATTTAAAGCTCTGATACCAGTTTTTAGGAATAAATATAGAAACTAATGTGGAAATATTTCACAAAATCACAATAATAGAATAAATAAAGAAGCATAAAGAACAAAAATAAACATGCATAATAAGAAGACCAAATTTAACACGGTTCACCCAATGTGGGCTACATCCACCAAGAAACACTTTCTCAAATTTTATTATAAGCCACTAGAGTACAATCACTCTCAGATCTATCTTCACAATTACAATGCACAAATATTATTTGGATCTATGCTCAACAAACCCTCCTAAATTTTCACTTAAATTCACATACTCTATTCTTTCTTCTTAAACCCTAGTTCTCATGATGTATTACCTATGAAATATCTATTAATACATAATAAATCAACAAAGTGGTATTACAAAAATAATGGGTACCCAAACCATGGGAAGAATCAACCCATAAATATTTTCCCATTAAAATGGGTCCAAATATTTTTAGGGGGACTAATACCCCCAAACCCCCATTTGTCAAGGGCTATCATCCCCAAACCCCCACTTTTCAAGGGCTACCACCCTCAAACCCTGACAATAATACACATAGAGTGTACAGTACATTTAAAATGGATAGTATTTGAAAATACATTATAATTTATAGATAGGCTCCATAACACAAAAAAGGATTCATGGTATCCTATGAGGTAGGTTTCTACCCTCCACCACCATATCAACTCTATCATGACCCATATGAGCAATATATTGATCTTTATGAGTCATATAATACACATCCTACATGCGACTAAGACCATACACCTCTATGATAGCCTCCTCCACCTCTAGGAAGCCCCTTCACCCTTATGATCATCCATATTACCAACCTCCTACCCCTTGTAATCAACCTACACCAATATATGACCATCTACACTTAGAAATTGAGAGATCAAGAAAAGAAAGGGACAAGTTGTAGGAATGTCTTAGGTAAAAAAAGGGAAGTGAATGTCAAACCCTTATTCCTCATCAAAATACACCTACAAATGAACCACAATCATCTAAATTGACCACATCATCTCCCTTTCTTGCCTCTCTAATCATAGGAGAATTATTAGTCCATAATTGTTTGCTCAATGACAAGGCAAATCTTTAAATTTTCCCTAAATTAGTGTTAGATAAATTAAACCTAATGTATGAACCTATTTATAGCCTTGAATTATAGTGGAATGGGTTTCCCATGAAGGTATTTGGTCTTGTAAATAATCGACAACTCACCCTCCATTCCTAACTCAATATTTTAGTTATGCAAGACTTGATTGTAGTAGACTTATTACCTCACTTTGCCTTGTGTTTGGCTAGTGATTTCATGGCTAAGGTTCGGGGGTGCATGTTCAAAGACTTGTCTCATATGGTGTGCAAACTTCAGCATGGTGTGGAAGTAAAAATTACATCTAAGTCATTATCTAAATTGCACATGCATCCATACACTCTAATAACCTCAAATTCATATTGCCTTCACCATCCTTCTCCAAAGAAATATACATGTGTTCAAGATCTTATGCTTACTAAAAAACTTGAAGTGATCCCAACTTGGAAGCCTTCATGGGCCAAGTACCCAAATTTTATCATGCCTACTCTTGAAAAGGAGGAGAAGGAAGGAAGAGAAGGTATGAAGTCTATATCAAAGAGCCTCTCAAGTTTTCCAAACACGTCCTTAGTCCTTCATACTATAGTAACTCAAGAACATATAATCACATCAGAAAAATGGAAAGATAGCTAAAGATTGTAGGATCAAAGATGTTATCATCAATCATAATACTCCCATGATCATAAGTTGGGATAACACCCTTGCAGCCATCAAAAAAACTAAAGAAACATATTTCACACCCACCCTCTCTTCTCCTAGAAAGAAATCAAATGCATCAAAACCAAAATATGAATATCAAAGCATGGTGGAAAAACAATCAAGATCAGTTAATAAAGGGGTAGTCATCCAAGAGTTTGACCATGAGATAGTTGTAGTCCAATCTCAAGGGCATGTTGGAGAAAACACTTCTAATGTCTATGAAGAAGATATTTAGATTAGAACTCCTATGCACTCTAATGAATCATAAGGTGGATATAAGGATAACTTAAATGATATGAGATAGTTGCAGTATCATGATGTTAGAGATGATGTAAAAGAAACACAAGCTAATCCTTCCCTAGAATACCAACTAGATGGTAGCCTTCATGATAATGCTATTGAGACTGAGGTTAAGAATCCATTAGAATATCAGTGGTAGCACTTGTGCTTCGAGTTCTCAAGTGAAATAGAATAGGTTAATGTTGTACGCTTAAATGAAGTGATAGGACAATAGGATAAAGTCCTAAGTGAAGAAGGAAATATGATTCAAGATGTGATAATATAAGAAGATATTTTAATTGAATGTATTGATGAATTGTCACCCTCTATTAGATATGAAGAGAAGCAAACTTTAGCATACTAGGAACCTTATGATGACCATGTCAAAGTAAACAAGGTAAATGATCAGCATGGTATCTTGTAAGAAGATGGTAGAAATAGAAAAGAACCTTATTATTTTTCAAGTGACCATGATGATATGTCCTTTTTGGATAACATAGAAGACTTATGCCTGAATTTAGACACCCCACCTCTACACCAATCAAAGATTGAAGAGAAAGAACTTATCAAGGATGCTTGGGCAATTGATCACTTGAAATCCAATGAGTAGAATCAGTTGTATCCCCTAATTAAAGGGGAATTGAGATTGATGATGCAAATTATAAAGGTATGGGAATAATATGATTGGGTTCTTGACCCCCATACTTAAGCCATGCACCTGGGGATGAATCTAGATGGTCTAGTCACTCTTCCAAGTGACCAAGAAAGTGTTAATGACAAGAGGAAGTTGTCACATATTGATCTAAGTCTGATTACATAGAAATCACCAAATTAAAATCCCAAATCATGGTGCCATAATGATCAAAAAAAAAATTATTTGGTCTTGGCGGAATGGAGTCAAAGTTAGTTCAATTTTATAGTAGTTAGTTTATTTATCCAAATAAGTGATTTGCATAAGTTTGTAGATAGTGCCTTGTTGCTTTAGTTCTTTCCCTTGTTTGACCTTAGTTGTTATTTGTGTTTCTTAGTGTTAGGTTTGTTTTTATTTTCTTTTTATGTGTCTCTTATTACTATTACAACTCCTTAAGGTGTCAAAAGTACAAAGTAGTTTGGCAGTCCAAAGAGTCATCATGTTATGTTTCTTTATTTGAGTCACTTTGTCATGAAAATGTATGGGTTCTCATGACCAGTAGGATATTCACCCATCAGAGTCACTAGAAATTTTGACATTTTGGCCTCATAGGCCAAACATCAACCCCTATATGAAAAACATTTAGTGACCATCATCTTAGCCTGCTTGTGATTTCCCCTAGCATGGTCATGTCTTGCTTGTCCCAATGAGAATATTTGGATTCTTATTGAGCATGTCATGATGTGTCATAAATCATGATTGATTCATGGTATCATGAGTGTCTTGAATTCTTTGTGATGATGTAATAGGTGTCATAGTGTCTTGAGATAAAATAAATCATTGTTAAGAGGTCATGAAGTTTATTGAGTGTTTAGCCTTATTTGAAGATTATATTCGTGTTTTGGTAATATAAAGGTTTTTTTAGTAATTTTGGAGGATATAAATGAGTTTCATAATTCATT
Source organism: Torreya grandis (assembly GCA_037957365.1). NCBI lineage: Eukaryota > Viridiplantae > Streptophyta > Pinopsida > Cupressales > Taxaceae > Torreya > Torreya grandis. The sequence continues at coordinate 9,007,250 of JARHVA010000041.1, forward strand.
AAATATCTATTAGCCATGACATACTTCTCTAAACTCATTTAACACTTCCATTACCCCTCTTAAGTCATTAATTACCCCTCAAACCACTTCATGAGCCTATGTCACCTTGAGAAACTTTAGAAAAAGGATGTGACTTGATTAATTGAGTTAAAAAATGGCCTTGAATACATTATATCCATGCCAAATTCCTTCCATATGCATTTCATTCCATTAAAAATCCCCCTTATGGGCCACCCATGCCCTTTCTACTAAGACAAGTGGGCCCCACATGGCATTTTATGACCTTTTCACTTCCCCTTAAATTTTAATTTTCCTTGGAAAGGAATTTTAATGTGTGGATACCTTCATTTGACCCCCATATGGCATTTCAAATTTTGAATGTGGAGAAAATGATGAAAAAAAACTCTTTTTTTTTAGTTTTTTGCACATGTACAGAATGGTCCCAACTGTACCATATAGTAGGGGATGTGAGGTTGAATGTTATCTCATGTTTAAGTCCTCAATAAAGTTTCATGTAAAATGGATTTTAATCAAGCTCAAAACTAGTCCTGTAACTCTTTCACCTTCTTTGCAAGCTTGGACATCTCCTCAGGTTTTTACTTGTATCATACATAGGAGAGAGAGTGGAGGTCCCAGATCTTGGCCATGAAAGTTAGACTCAACCAAATTCCAATCATGGTAAATTATCTAAATATTGGTCTTCTCAACTTTATGAACCGTCCTTAAGAAGTTAAGGAATGTTTATGCACTTCACATCTGCATAGGCTAACTTCAGTTGGATAGTTTTCATGAAATTTTGATTGGTTTTCTCAATCTAATCACTGATGTTATTTTATTAAATATTTAATTATCTTTTCATGGTCATTTTATCACTTATGTCACATGTTTGATCTCCCATATCTTGAAATTTTTCATGATTAGTCATTATGTGCAACCTACAGGAAAGTTTGTGCAATGAATCCAGCTTTCATGTCTTTGTCAAGAATTTCAATCTAAATTGAGATTTTTTAGAGGTATATAGATGATTTAAATAAATTTTTGAATTTAATATATCCGTTTCCACCTTAGATGATCTCAAGGAAGAATATTTATGCATAGGTGGACTTCATTGTGTAATATATAGTCATCATGTCAAAGGCATATGTAGGGTTGATATGTGGCTCAAAAGCATTAAAAGAGGATATTTGATGATGATGAAGGTCCCTTATGTCATTTTCCACAATATCTCCACATCCATGTTAGCCTTAAGAGGCCTAGTGACCACCTTTTTTGGCTCCCCAAACTCACTGTTCCACTTTAGCAGAGTTTAAGGATTGTTTACAAAAATTAAGGTTTTTTAAAATTTTAAGGTTTCATGTTTAGATTCTATATGTTGTGTTTGGCCTTTAAACTCCATGATATCTAAATAATGGGTTTGATGTTCTCCAATATGCATTTATATTAGTATTAAAAGGGGCCATGCCTTCCATTTCATCTCCTTTCCATTCGTTGTCACTTCACACCTTATCACCACCATTTGACTATGTATTCCACCCTATTTTATTATTATCATCTTCTCATCACTCCATTTATATCCTTATTCATCCATACACCTCCCTATAGGCTTGAATCATGGTAAATAGACCTCCATATACCTTAGGTGACCCTTATAAACCATGAGTGCATGAGATTTTGGCTTGATATGGTCTTGTACCTTGATAAGGGGATCTCATAAGCATATACAACCAACCATTTGACCACTATAGTAGAGAATTACAAGGAGTGAGAAGCCTCTTCAAGGACATATATAAGATAAAATAGAGAATTTATGGTGATGGCTAAACAAGGACCCAATGTTAAGTCGTCATCGCAAGTAGCTCAAAGAGACATTCACCCTAAGTGACACATCATGGACTGTCTCAGTCCATACATTGCCTATAAAACACCACCTACAATGATCTATTATATTCATATAAAATATAAAAATTGGTAACTTGAGAATTGATAATTAAACCCAACCCATATTTTCATTTTGCTTGTTCTCATGACCCTCATAGGCTTATTTTCACTAATTTTCAATCATCTATAGCCTTCTAGACTCAATCCTAGCTGAGCCAGACTCCTCTTTTCATGACTAATCCATTCCCCCAAGTCATGTCTACTAAAGATAATAGTGCCACACTAGGAATATATCACCAATGCCACTCTTGTCTACTCTTGACATTATTGTCCAAAACCATTTCTAGCCCCAACAGTCAATTCCTTCTAGTTTCCCATCCTTATCCTTATCAGCCTAACATGAGAAAATTCAATCCATGACTAACAGATCCCTATAAAATCACATTCAAAGATCATTTGGAAAGGTTTGTCAACTATCACTTAGCAAGCAAGAATATAAACAAGACCACACAAGAAATCTTCCCTATTCTCTGCATATATCCAACCAATACACTTACAAGCTTATTCAAATTCCTACACTAGTCCCTAGTCATCTCAAGTACATCTAGTCTACATTTTTCATCTTCATACACTCAATTACACAAAGCACATTAAGTGAGAGAACTACATATGGCTTGATCCCTCTTTGGAGTAGTAGTATATAGGAAGCATGCCCACACATGGGGTGTGAATCACATATATTGCATCTTACACACACTAACCCCCCCCTCTTTCTCAAAATTAGTTAAAGCATAATGAAAAATAGGGTTTGAAGAAAGAATATGGTCTATAGGGAGCACTATAGATGTTCAACTATTGAATCTTCATACATAAGGTCATATAGACTTGGCAAAAAAAACCTAAAAAGTTTATATCCTCAAGACAATAGTAGCAGAGGTGGACTACAACACTGGTGCCACTCCTATCTAGTTCTAACACTCTTGTCTAATCAAAAGATGAAGTTTATATCTCATTTTGTGATAGTGTTCCAATCCCACATAGTTAATATCATCCTTTATCTCAATTAGATCAGCACAATTCTAAGCTAAGTTATATTTCTCTCTATTCACTTGCTATTTTTAGAAAGTCTAAAGAAAAAATTAGAATTAAAAAATAAATAAGTTAATAATGGCATAATTATTGATTGAGTTTACTACTCAGACCCTTTAACTAAATTAGGAATAATACACCAATATTCTCAAAAATCTTAAATCATTTGGTGAACCTGACTTACTTCATTTGCACACAAAAACCCTTGAAACCCTAGGGTAATATTCCTACTAATTTTTCATATATTTTTTTAATTTTTTACTTATGTAATAAAATCAAAAAATTGTATTAAAATTTTAAAATTTCATAGTAATTTTAAAATAATTTTCTATCAAACCCTAGTTGCCCATAATAAGTGGCAGTATTTTTCCAATCATTTGCTAAACTTTTACTAGCATAATTAAATCAAAAAATCCATTTAAATTCCAAATTCAATAGTAATTTTCAAAAATATTTATTTTTCAAAACCCTAGTTGCACATACTAGGTCCTATTCAATCAAGCATTTTTCAATCATTTTTTGAATTTTTAGTTGCATATTTAAATTAGAAAATCACTTCAAATTTCAAAATTCATTAGTAATTTTCAAAAATATTTATTTTTCAAAACCCCAGTATCACATAATAGGTCCTATTCAATCAATCATTTTACAATAATGTTTTGAATTTTTAGTTGCATATTTAAATCAGAAAACCACTTTCATTTTCAAATTTCCATAGTATTTTTCAAAAATATCATTTTTCAAACCCTAGTTGTATACACTAGGTCCCATTACTTATTGAGGTATCACCTTGAATTCTAAAATCAGATTTCAAAAATGGATATCACTTATTTTCAAATATTTCTTGCATTTTTAGCAAATAATTAGCCCATCATTGGTCCTATCATGTACATAAATGATGAATTTTATCATATGTTAATACAAATCTTCATTCTTTACATTTCATGCTTACTCTTTATAATAAAGGATGATATTACAACATGTATTGATAAAAATGCACAATATTTCAATATTCCTTTTGTATACTCTCTCTTGATCATGTGGAATAATTTCTAACTCTATTTTGATAAACACATTAGAAATGTTATGTTACATGTCAAAATTTTCTATTCATTCATGCACAAAGTCATGTTCTCTATCCTTTTCTTTCTATCTCTCATGTGGAAAAAATTTCAAGTTTATCATGATAAACATGTTAGAAATGTTATGTTACATGTCAAAATTTTCTATACATTAGTGCACAATTTCATATTATTTGATCCCTTATTTACTATCTCTCATGTGAAATGTTTTTTATAATCATATTACTATACAAATTACATACATTACATATTGTATACATGGTTTATACCTAGATGTATCTAACTCCTTGGATACATGGATTCACATAAGCTAACTACCACCTATCAAGGTTCAATATCATATCTTATGCATAGGAGAGAAAAATTTTCTCCTCCTCTCCCTCAAGAGAGTGATAGCTACTTTCCCTCTAACCAGATCCATGCTATCACCCCTCCAAAAGGTGAGGTAGAATATATTATTGTTCCTAATGCATACATTCATCCTATATCTTCTTCAAAATCTCTTCAACATATGTGTTTACACGTTTAATCGAAAGCAACCAGGGTTTGTACTTGTGAGACTCTAAGGGATCAAATCACTAGTATGAGAAAGATAATTTCAGATTTACAAATGCAAAATCATTTATTACATGAAAAGAACACAACATTGGAAAATTATATTATAATAAAAAATATTCAAAGGCATCCTAGTGCCAATCATGTTTATGCACTTTCACCTAGTCAATTGATTGCAAGCAATATTACATATCAAAATAAGAAATCAAAACAAAGTAACTAACCAAATAGTAATTCAAAAAGCATTCAAAGATAAAATAAGATTTCAAGTGAGGTAATAAGGGAAATGATTAAATCTAAGTTGAACAAACTACCTCCTCTACATCCAGTGAGAAGATATAGATATTATTGTGCATATCATAGAATGCATGGGCATCACATAGATTCATGTTTTGTATTGAAACAATATATACAATAGATAATTACTAATAAGGACCCTATACAAGGTAAATAATTTAATCAATCCATAAGGACATAATAACACATTAACAAAGGGTAAAATTTAGAAATAGTACAAAAGTGGTTACCAAAGCATAATTTATAACAATAAAATGATCAAAAAGCAAAATCAGAGCAAGAAATAGCACCACAAGCATAGGAAAAGCACAAAAAAGATTCAAATATAACTCTAAAAAATGAGGCTCAACTTTCAAATAAGTACCGATTTCATCAAAAATATCTACAATAATTTGATTTTTAAGGTCAAGGGTTGGGCAAGTAGATCCAAGGCATCACTACTCCTATTCTAGCAATTGATAATATTTGTCACCAAGGTTTGGAATTTATTGAAAATCCTAAGGCAAATCATCCATAGACATAATTTATCAAAATAAAATATGTATATACAATAAAATTCAACACTAGCATTCCATTGGTTCAAAATCAAGAAGATAATGATGAGTGGAACAATATAGGTTATTATGATTTCTAAGATACCAACAATATATTCAAATATTCAAAATCATATTCACATCCATTCCCTCATGCTTCATAATCATGCATGATTCCTTTGTTTGATATAGGACACCATGATAGGGAGTATCCCATGAGACTCATCGATTAGTATCATCTCTCCTCAACCTCACTTGTACATAGTTTCTTTTTTGCTTACTTATACATAGTTTCTTAGTTTTTATTGTACATAGTCTCTTCATGATTGATTGTACATAGCTTCAAATAACTCAAAAATCCAAAAAATATATAACATTTCAAAATACAAAAACACTCAAATATGTCAAAAATCCTAAAAACATCTCGATTGTATGCATCATCCATACTTTACATTTCTACTACTATGCTAGACTTACATTTGTTGTTTTATGCTTATTGTTTATCAATTTATCTACAACACCATGCTTCACTTGATCTTATTTGAGTGTGTAGTGACATCTATCTTATTTATTGCTTCACTCTACCCATTGAAGGGGCATTCTACTTCTACATTTAAGACATACATCGATATACACACCCACTGGGGGAATCTTCTACATGACTACACCATCCAAGTTATGTCATTCTTACACCATACACTCTAGTTATCATGTTGATGTGTATTATACACTAGATTACATAGATTACTCTATCAACACTCTCTATTATATAGCACTTTTGTATTTCTTAGCATATATCTAGTATTTACTAACATGTTCTACATACATTCACTTCTTATTTTGATTAGTTAGATGTGATTATATTTCCATTTATTACATGCTTACCTTTCTTGATTTACATAGCTGGATTGTTTGCATTTCTCAATTCCTATTTGTTTCTTGTATGTGCCTTAGGACATTTTCCAATGTCCTTTACTTCTATTCATGTGTGTGCCTTAGGACATTTGACAATGTCCTTTACCTATAATACTCTATTTGATTGTGGCTTCCACACCAATTTTGCTTGTTTCAATTGTATGTGTATGTGGCATTTAAACATGTCTTGTATGTTTGATTACCAATTTTAATGACATGTGCCCCTATCCCTTTTTTTCTTGGCATCTTGGCCACCCATGTATGCTTCTTGCTTCTTGCCTTGTGTGCTTGTTTCTTGTTTTCTTCTCATCATTTTCAATGCCATGATCTATATCATGTATTTATCTTACTTTTATGGATGCCATGATGAACATCATGCTCCATCCCTCCAACTAAGAACTAATAACTAACCAAACTTTAATTTTTAGTTTAGTATATTACACATGTTATTACATTGTTATATATATCTAGGCATACCCCTGTTGATCTAACAATCTCTCACTACAACCCATGCTATATCTAAAGATATCTTGTCAATTACCATTGCTATATCATGTATTTGTGCAACATAACACACTTGTAGGGCTCTTTATTATAAGGGTAGTCATTATAGGGTTTTCACTACTAACCTCAAAAGAGGGAGAAATAAACAAGGGTTTTGTCATAGAGAGCAGAGCTCCTAATAGTTGAAAAAGTAGCATTAAGAACACCTAGAATAGCAATCAGACATCAAACCAAACAAAATAGACTAGGTAGATAGTCAAAAATCTATAACAATTATTAGATTTAGCCCTAGACAATTGTGCCTAACTTGGACTAAAGTTTTGGTGCCACTAGTGTCCACTTTTAGTGCTCCTATCTAAATAGTAAAAAAACTAGATTTTCTATAAAGAGACAAAAAGGTAAGTTCAGTTATAGTTTTGTCAGCTACAATTCATACCAAATTCAATAGTTTCAATATAGTTTTTCTCAAAAAATATAAATATAGGAGGAATCATACATGGCATGATGAATCTTGCTTCCAATTTTAGATAGGGTAATTTGTACAGCTTTTAGATCAAAATCCATGTTTCAAACATCAGTGATTGGGGGTAATGTGTAAAACACATTTATTTTCTTTCTGAGTTTAGTATTGCCCAGACATTCTCAACAGTTGTGTTCTTTATTCCATCTGTAAGTGGTTGGCATCATTTTGGAATGGATTTCATACAAGCCTAACTTCTCAAGTTCTCGAGCTCCTTAGTGGCTTTCATATAAGCCTAGTTCACCAATTTTAGAGTGGCTTTCATACAAGCCTTCTCTTCATATTTCGGAGTGGCCAAAAGTGGCATAGTTTTTAGCATACATTCAGCTATCCATGTCAGCATTATTATATCATAGTACATTCATGGGCTTCAAAATCCATCTCATATGACACACATTCCATATCAGTATTAGTTTATAGCTTTACTTCATGAGGCAATGATGGAGCCAAAGGACTAGTTAGCCTTTGTATTCTTGAGCCAACTATTCAGATGGATTGGACACATAGTCTAAAAATTGATCAACACACATAGGATCATCTACCATAACTTAGTAGGTGATGATGGAGCCAAAGGGATAGCCTTTTCATTCTTAATCTACTTTCAATGAATCAAGCACTCATATCCATTCATGATATTTCTCTTGGTTCATCCAACACATCCATCATCACTCAATAGCACAAAATATTTTATAGTGGTTCACATACTTGGTGAAGAGTATTCATTCCTTTCTCTTCCTCTCTCTCTCTTACCCAACTTTGTAAATTCTTATTTTAGATATATCATCTATAATAAGAACTTATCTACTTTTTATTTTCTCTTATATATTTACACCTCACAGCGTGTTCTCTCTATGCACACCTAGCATCACATATCTTCATGAGATTGACCCTTGTAGGTAAGTTTAGGTACGCTTTTTATTTTTCCTTTATCCTAGTATTTCACTTTGTTGCATCACTAGAATAAGGGGGAGAAATATAGTCATATAAAATGCAAAAATTGGTAACTTGAGAATGGATAATGACACCACACCCATAGGTTCCTCTTGCTTACTTGCATGACCCTCATAGGTTTGTTTTCACTGATTTCTAATCATCCTAAGCCTTCTAGAATCAATCCCAACTGAGCTAGACTCCTCTTTCCATAACTAATCCATCCCACTAGGTCCTATTTGCTCAGAATAATAACACAACACTAGGATTATAGCACCAATACCACTCATGTCCACTCTCGATGTTGTTTTCCAAGTCTATTTCCAGCCCCAATTTTCAATTCCTTCTACTTTCCCATCCTTATCTTTGTAGCTAACATGAAAAAATTTATTCCATGACCAATAAATCCCTATAAAATCCCATTCAAAGATCATTTGGAACGGGTTGGAAATTATCACTAAGCAATCAATAATACAAGTAAGACCACTCAAGTAATCTTCCTTATTCTCTACATATAGCTAGCCAATATACTTACAATCTTATTCAAATTCATACACCAGTCCCTAGCCATCTTAAGTACATCTAGTCTAGAATTTTACATCTTCATACACTCAACATCACAAATAACATCAAGTGGGAGAACTACATATGGCTTGATCCCTCTTTGGAGTATTGGTATGTAGGTAGCATGCCCACACATGGGGTGTGAAGCATGTCCAGTGCATCTTACACACACTAACCCCCCATCTTGCTCAAAATTGGTCAAATAATAATATAAGATAGGGTTTGAAGAAATAATCTACTCTACATGGAGCTCTACATACTTCTAGCTAACGAAACTTCATAGATAGGGTCACATAGACCTATCAAACAAAACCCAAAAAGCTTAGATATTTAAGATAATAGTGGCAGAGGTGGACTACAGCATTGATTCCACTATTTTATAGTTCTAATACTCATATCTAATTAGAAAATTAAGTTTAGATATTAATTTATGATAGTATCCTAGTCTCACACAATCAATATCAGCCTTTGTCTCAATCAGATTGGCATAGTTCTAAGCTAAGTTATATTTATCTCTATTCACTTGCTATTTTTAAAAAGTCTAAATAATAAATAAAAATTAACAAATCAATAAGTTAATTATGGCATAATCATTGATTAATTTTACTACTCATACCCTTTAACTAAATTAGGAATAATACACTAATATTCCTAAAATTGTTAAATCACCTATAATCTTGAAGAAACAACCTATATTTGTGTGTGGTACTTTGAGATACTAGTCATGAGGATTGAAGGAAAATTCCTAATCATAAAATAAGATGGGGTTTGTGATAAATTTAAATAGATAATAACCCGAAGAGACTTCAAAAAAAGTGGTACACGTTTCATGAGGTACATCACCACCTACATGGGTTCTTGATTTTCACCTACATCCACCTTAGCACTATGAAAAAGTTACCTTGTGGAATGGAAGATGGTTATTTATAAGGATTGAGACTATTTTTAAAGGATGAATAAGGGCTTGTAAATATTAGGGAGCTTTAAATGAGTTAAAATACACACATATCAGGTATGAGTGCAACCTACAAGACCTTCATGCTCAAAAAGAGCAACCTACAAACATGTTAGTGCTAGGAAAGGGTTAGTGGTGCAAGATGTCCTAGAGTGGAAAAGTAACTTGGTAAATATAATGAAGTGATCCAAGAAGTCTCAAAGTAATTTCTATGCATTAGAATACTAGGATTATAATCATCCTCATGTTGAACCCAAGTCTAAAGTCACAGTCCGTATAATGAATAAATTTGACCATCAACTTGTGCATTAAAGGAGATATGAATAAAGAGATATGGATGGTTTTTTTCTTGGAATGATTAGACTATTAAATATTTAAATCAATGTGGTATAAGTGTCAATGAAGTTTTTAGGATATCATAAAGATACAACTAATAGTTTCATACTCAGAATGGCAAAGCAATCTATAGAACCAATATTATTCTCACTAGTACCATGAAGAAGCCCTTATTTGTGAAGGTTGTAGAGAGATGAGTGGGATGTCTATGTCAATAACACTTCTAAAACTATAACCACACTCCATAAAAGATTCAAAAGGAAAGTAAATAGAGGTAAATTTGGACAAGTGGTGGTAGATCATGCACACATTCACCATTAAAAGTCTACTTGGGAGTTTGTGATGATTGAAGGTTCTAAGAGTGTGATTCATATCTTAAAATTTGTGGAGGATGTACTAATTACATAATAAAACCCATCATATCTGCAAATTTTCAAGAGAAAGAGGGGAAGTCCCCCTTATTTTGTCTCAGACTAAAGGTACTCCCAATTAAGGACCCTGTAGACTAACTCATAAATGAAGAAGGATGAAGGAGGTAGATGACATGGGAGATATATGGAGTAGTATGTGATAGTATTAAAAGTTATAACAAGTGATAAAAAGTGTGGGAAATTAATTATAGGGGCTCAAATCACCCATAAAGTGGCTAAGAAGGTAAGTACACATAATCAAGCCTATTAGGCCTAATTTCTCAAAGGGCCTAATTTCACTTTTTGAGACTATTGAACCATTGAAAATTCATGGATGACATTTTTTGTAAGTAAAATATTTATTAGATCCACTGGATTACATAAGAGTAATTTCTAGATAAGTAAATTTGGCCTTACAATGCATCAGACCCTCCTAGAATGTAAGAACAAGCCAAATAGGCCATTTTCTTTTACTTGGAACTTTACATACATCTAACATGGGAGTACAAATAGATAATAATATTTAGTGTGGGTCTTATAGCTCCGCTTTGTGTAATTTAATCAGGTTTTGGATGTCACATCTTTATTAATCATCCTTAAGGGTTCAAACTAGTTAAAACCCTCCCAAACCCTTAATTTTGACCTGATGAATAAAATCCAATTGGAGATGATTCCACAAGAGTTATTTTAGCCTATATGATGATTGTAACATGTTGAATACTCTCTTGTTATCCTTCCCATTAGACTGAGTTATACATAATTATATGGATTTATCAAAAAACTATAATTTTGTGAAGATTTGGGCAAAATATAAGATTTTTCACATTATAGAGAGATTAAAATCATTGGGATAGAAATTTTGGGACCTAATTTAGTCTCCTAATGCATAAAATTCCCCATATTTCACTTGGTAGAGTATCTTCAAGTACCTTCAAAACTGCCAATATGTCATGCTTAAGAGAGATGATCCAGTCAACTTGGAAAAGTGAAATTTCAAGTTCCTAATACCTTTATAGGCCTATGTCATGGTTTAGGGATGTTTTTTCAGGCATGGATCACTCTCATACATATTTTTTCAATCTCCTTTATAGGTGTAATATAGGTCACTATGCTAGCAGATAGGCAATTTAGCCTAATACGCCTAATTAACCTATGTTATCATCAAAAAAGGTCAAGTTGGCATTCAAAGACAAATAAAATGGGTAAAAGTAGAGATGTTACATTTATAAATAATCCTTGAAGGAAATTAAATGTGCATTTCATAGTTTTAATGAAGGAATAAGTCAATTTATTTGACTTTACCAATTTGCTCTAAAGGAATATGGGTTATTACATGATAATGGTGGCCTAATTCATGATTGTAATTATCATAGGGGAATGTGATAGACTATTATATGCATGGTTAATCCTTTTACATAGTGTAACTAAAGTTGACTCAGCCTACCTTACCTAATTTCCAATGCCAACACCTCATTCAAGGAGCATTCAAGGAGCTTCAACACATGGAGGAGCTAGAAGGAGGTTTATGTAACCATTGTAACTGTTATTTAGAGTTGAATGTGGTCATTGATGACCCCTCTCCACTATTCCATGCCATATTACCCTTCTCTCCTCACTTCTTCATTATATTCATGGTTTTTTTCCTTAGTTTGTATCCTTCAAGCTGGTATGAGGAGACTCTATTAGTATTTGTACTTATGCACCTATTAAATGATGATTAGAGCACCTTGTAGTTTCTTCATGGTTTATACTTTATGTGTTTATGTTTTTTGGATATGTAAAAGTGGTATAGTATTCCATTTATAGGTCCAAGTTACACCTAAGTCTTAACAATCTTCTTGGGTTATAGTGTGTTATAGGGTGGATAGCTCAGGTTTGAAGTGCCAATCAGATTGCAAGTGAATTGAACCAAGCCTTATTCTCTTAACTTTCTCACTTTAGCCATTCAATTGACATCTAGATGAAATATTTATGCTTAGAATTTATTAAATGTAGTCTCTCATCTCTATGCATTGCTTATTAGTGTGTGGAGTGTCCAAATTGAATCAATGGATAGCATGATTATTAGGTGCATCACCATATTTTAAAATACGTTTAATTTATACAATATTATTTAACCTTTCCATCCCAAATATTTAGGTCTTATAAAGAGCACTAAAATGAATAAGTCAATGGATTTATCCCCTTAAAATTTAAAGGTTTGACCCACTCATTAGGTAACCCATAGCCTAGGGTCATTCCCATGTTAGCCTAGGTTTGGGGATAGGACATGAACACTCCTCTCCTCATCAAGGGTGTAACCTAGAGTCTCTAACATTTTAAAAATAACCAATATCATATACCAAAATCCATTATGTGTAGTATCATGAACTTTAAATGAAAATGGCTTGGTCTCCATGAATAAGGTCTCATCGAATATATAAGGTCTATAACACATGAATCCTTACAAGATATTGGATTCAAATCATCTAGTGTGAGCATATTAAATTATGATAGTGTCTCTTCTACTAAATTTGATGAAGCCTCTTCAGACACTAAAATTATTTCCATTTATAGCCATTTTGAAGACTTTTCCATTACCAACCTATTTCATGATAACATTGTTTTAACCCTCAAAGTAACTTTTCCATAGCTTATCCTATGGGACCAAAAATAACCACCCTCACTTGATCATTTTTAGAATGATGAGCCTACATCTAAGTTTTTGAGAATTAGACATCATATTCCAATAGGAGATCACAAGAATATTTTTTCAATTCAATTGGATAATTTCACATATTTTGGGGAGATTTCAGACTCAAATCATTCACATAACAATAAAATCCATGTAGTAACATCCTCTATGGTATTATATGAATAAAATCCCAACCAAAAATAATTTTAGGAGGAACATTATCTTCCTCCACCTCAACAAAGTTGCAAGAATAATCCACTCTATTAATTGAAAAGACCATCGACATCAATATTGGAATAGAAGAAAATCTTAAGATTTTGAAACTCATTTCTTCCCTCAATCCAAAATAAAAATATAATTTGACTATAATCCTTAAATAATTTTTAGATGTGTTTACATGGTTATATGCATACATGTCAGGGTTGGATCTTTCACTAGTTGGTCATCACCTTGTTGTACATAATGATGCAAAACCAGTTAAATAGAAAATTAGAAAATGTCTCCAAATGTGTCTCTTCTCATGAAGGAAGAATTGAAAAAATATTTAGGATTTGGTTTCATATGACCAGTAGACTACTCAGAGTGTATATCTAATATAGTACTAGTCACTAAGAAACTAGTAGGGATAAGAGTCTGCATATATTTTAAGAATATCAATAAAGCATGTCCTAAATATGGATTCCATTTACCAAACATAGACATCATTTATTATTCCTCGATAGGTTATGAGATTTTATCCTTAATGGATCATTTTTCATGGTAAAATTTAATCAAAATAGCTCTTGAATATCAATATAAGACAACATTTATTACATATTGGAGAACATTTTAATGTCAATTTATTCTATTTAGCCTAAAAATGTTGAATCCACCTATCAATGTGAAATGATAGTTATATTTCATGATATCATTAAAGACTATGTAAATGATATTTTGGAAAAATAAAAAGCCATATCAGATAATCTCATGGTGTTATGAAATTTTTTGAATGATTGAGGGAATACAAGGTTCCTCTCAATCCAAATAAATGTGTGTTTGGGGTTAGTTAAGGAAAGCTTTTGGGATTTATTGTATCTCAAAGAGGTATAAAAGTGGATCCTACAAAAGTCACAACTATAATATAAATGCCTCCACTGACAAATATCAATCAACTTCATAGTTTTTAAGGTAAGATTCAATCCATCTAAAGATTCATATCATAGCTTAGAAATATATGTCATCCGTTCACATTTCTTCTTTAAAAGGACACAAATTTTCATTAAAATGAGGAATGAAAGTAGGCACTTAAAAATCTTAAATATTATCTAGTAAATTCACTAGTCCAAATGCCACTAACTCTAGGGAAACCTCTACTACTATATATTTCAAAAATATAATATGCATTGGGGGAATTATTAGCACAACATGGTGAAAACAAAAAATAAAGAGCAATGCATTATCTGAGTAGAAACTTGGTATCAAGTGAACTAAAATATTATGCCATAAATAAAATGTGTCTAATATTTTTTTTCTTCCCAAAAACTTTACCATTACATGCTCAATAATCAAACCAAATTCATCGTAAAAGTATATCTAATTAATTATCTTCTTTCCAAATCAGATTTAACAATAATAATGTCTAAGTAGGCTGTGCTCTTAAGTGATTTTGAGATAGATTATGTCAACCAAAATTATATAAAATGACAAGTAATTTTATATACATTGGTATAAGCACCATTGATAGACATTAATCCTCTTATCATAGATTTTCCATATGAATCAATCATGTCTTTAAATGAATAATTAGATTAACAACTATACTTTGATGGGTATTTCACAAGTCATGGATCAAGGGTAGGTATTTTTCTCATCACTTTGTGGGGTGTTATTGTTATAAAATTATTTTGGATAATATTTTCTTGTACTAATATATAGCATAATATGAAGCTTTTATTTTTGGTCTCAAACTTGTAATTTAGTGGAATATTCATCATCTCCTAGTTTTTGGGGATTCATAGTTAATCATCAAATAAGTAACTAATTAATACCAAGCTAAATATGATAAAATAATTTCTTATAAAAGGATGGAAGATTGTCTAAAATAATTCCTTTAGTCCATACAATTTGAGCAAGTTCCTCGATTCAATAATAGGGTAGTTGATGTTATGGCTAGGATTGGTTCACTTCTTGACATATATCTAGATGATAGTCACAACCAATTCTTCATTAAGAAATTTATGTATCCAACATATGATACTCCTAAATCTAAAATGGTCTACGATATTATTTTTTCTAATTCCCTTAGTACCAAGATATCACATAGCTCCATAACAATGTGGTCCCTTCTAACTTATTCCACAATCATAATAAATCCTTCATCCAATGCGCTTCTCAATTTACCATCCTATATTATATTTTATGGATTATGATGGAAATTTATTATGGTGTTGAAATTTTGAATAAGAAGTTCTAATTATTAATGAACTTCATAATGATATTTATGGTGCTCATATTATTGGCATGGTCCTTGCAAAAATTTAAAGAAATGAGTATAATTGGCCAACAATGGAAAATGATTCATGCCAATATGTCAATAAATGTGTCCCATGCTAAAAATATGGTGACCTAATCCAAAACCCATCACAAGATTTGTAACCCATTACTACTTGATGGCCCTTCTCCACATGGGGCTTAGACCTCATTATAAAATTAAATCCCTACTCTTCAAATGGTCATAAGCATATAATCATCACCACTAAATACTTTAATAAGTGGTTCAAAGTGATGCTTCTAACCTATGTAACTATCAAACATATCTACAAGTTCATTTTAAACCATATAATTTGTCACTACAGTATCCCTTATACCATTATATCAAATAATGGTAAGTCCTTCAAAAATAAATATGTAAAGAGCCTTTACCAAACATAACACATTAAGAATAAATGATCCACACCATACTATTCTCAAGTCAAGGGTTAAGTAGAGGCATCAAATGAAAACATCTTCAAAATAATAAAGTGTGTTGCGAATGGTGATGTCTATGATTGGCATTTATAATTTTACCCTAATTTGTGGGCTCATCACAATAGCATTCGCACACCGATGAGGAAAACCCTATATTCCCTTTTTATGAAATTGAGTCCATATTACTTGTTGAAATCAATATTAAATCATTATTAATCTCTCTACAAATCCTTGTTGATGAAGAAGCATATCAAATATTAAGGCTACATGAGCTCTATCTCTTTAATGAAAATGTCTTAATTCCCTTAACAATTTTAAAATCCTATCAAACCATCTCCATCATAGCTATAATAAGAAAATAAGAGAGAGTTTTAAAATATATATCTAGTTATTAAAAAAAACCAATGAAACACCAATGTCAATTATGAAAATAAAGACAAGTTTGAACCTAACTAGTTAGGTCCATACATCATCATTGTCAAATATGGATCAGGTGGTTATGAACTAGCAATAAAATGAGAAGATATTGATGAACTAATGAACACCATGCACCTCAATAAATTCCATGCCTAAAAAACTCTAGTGTTTTTGTACATATGTTAATAAAAAAAATAGAGAAAATTCCATACAAAAGTGAAAACTTTTTTTATGGATCTTCAGACAAGTGCCTTGGTGAAAACCAATTTTTGGCACCATGTGTAAACCATTGTATATATACACCCTAGTTATTTATGGGCATCCCATAGAATTATCCATAATTTCATTAACATTTTTGTATATGTCCCATATTTTTAGTTGTTAATAACATTTTATTTTAATGTTTGATCTTGATGGTTATGTAGATACACCTTTGCTCATGGTTTGGTATAATATTGTATATAGTCCTTAGATGAATCACTAATCCATACACCACAACAACACCCATCCATTATTAAACCCTATCATTTATCATCATTTTTTTGGAGGGCACATTTCATCCAATCATCATCATCTTACCTAATATCATCACTTTCCATTTCTTACCTCACTAGGGTAACTACATCGGCCTGAGGTCCATACAAACTATGTAGGTAGAACTCATTTACAAGGGTTATTTGAGGTCATCTCATCCAAAATCACCCAAAAATACAATAACATCTAAAAACATTATAAAATCCCTAAAAATACAAAGAAAAAGAAAAATAAAATCATAAAACCAATCCAAAAACAAAGTGTCCTTAGTAGCATACACTAGTCATTACTTACGTAAATTACCCCTCAAATGGTTATCATTCTCAAAAATCTCATATGTTAAAGGGGTTTTACTCTTATCAAATGACATACAAAAATACATTTGTTTACTCGTTTATATCATTTACTTAATTTCTTGTTTGTACAAATTGTATGTTTTACCTACTTGTATAGTTATTTATTTGCACCCTTATTTGTTTTTTTTACTTGTCTTCATTTTTGAAAATACTTTTTAACCTTATTTTCATTGTTTCTCTAAGTCTAGATCAATATATTCATTAAAAATATTGTTATTATGATCTTCCATATCATGATGCATTAAGTTTTCCACATGTGACTCTATCAGTCCCTATGTGTATAACACAATAAGATATCATGAATTTTTAATATCATTGGTGTGTATTAGCTTACACAACATAAAAATAAATTGTAATCAATTCATATATGAACTAAATGTTATAAATCTTGTTTTAAATATAATCAAATCTTATCAATAACAATAATTAGACCTTCTCACTTTCATAAATACATTTTCACATCCATTTTGTACATGACATTATAATACTAAAATATTAAAATGTGTCAATATATCAAATGCAGGAGAGACAATCCCATATATAATCACATTTATCCATTTATCCATCTAACATATTTATCAAAATCAACCATACCTAAACTATAAAACATATATAAATGAATCTATAACACAATTGAATGCCCATTGAATCATGTAAATGTGTGTTTATCAAATGTGTCAAGTGCATTAATACATTAATACATCTCAAAGGTATATGTATGAAATCAATAAATATCACTAGCTCTCTCCATGAACCTCATATAGGGCATCTGTGGGTGATCTCAGATGAAGTCTAAGAGGGCCCATGACATGCTAACAAGACTAACCCATAGACCACTTAGAGACCATTGTCTATATTATCTTGGATGATGTTGACCTCCTCATAGAATACTCATTAAAAGATGGTGATCATTGCTTTAGTTTAATTAATTTATCATAGAGGCTCCTTTAGTAGATCATATTCTCCATCACTCTCATCACATTGGATGATACTTGTAGTTATCTAGGTCTAGTCAATAGCTTTTGTACCTCATGTAGCTCTATCTATAATGTCTATCACTATCACATGTATCTCTATGATAAACCTACATCATCTAGATTCCTTGTACCCACATCATATGTCATTAATACATCCTCTCTAAAATCCATCTTTATAGTCCTCCTATCCACCTTACTCTGCAACCTATCCACCTCATTTTTAACTTGATCATATGTATTTCCCTCATATCATCTTCACCATCCCTATCACCTCCATATCTT
Source organism: Torreya grandis (assembly GCA_037957365.1). Lineage (NCBI taxonomy): Eukaryota > Viridiplantae > Streptophyta > Pinopsida > Cupressales > Taxaceae > Torreya > Torreya grandis. Next base: position 9,026,004 of record JARHVA010000041.1, read on the forward strand.
CACAAGCCTATCATCTCAACATATCAATCCCTAATATTATAATGTTTTTTTAAAATCAAATCCTCATCTTTTTTTAGTGTATTGGTCTTGATGGTCCTACTCCATCTCCTCCTATTTGTGGCCCCTCTGGTGTTAGATCCATCAATACAACATCTCCTACTCCATAACTATCAATAACTACCAGTATATTCTCTCCCCTCCATCACCTATAGCCTCTCCCATCTTATTATCTTTTCCATGGTCACCATCCTTGTCTCCTACCTATCCTCTATCACCATGTGTTGGGGTAGCTTTCCTAATCCTATCATATACACTATTCCTCTATCAGTGTGTCCTAAAATCAACATGCAGTCTTTTCCTCTATGTCTTAAGTGGTAAATATAGTTATATCAACCTCAATGGTATATGTTTCTCCCACCATTCCATGTATACATTAGTTAACCCTACATTTTCAACATCTCTCCTAGATTAGTATGTGATTGTCTGCATATATTCAAAGCTATGCTCAACCACACTTAGATCAATTCCTAGCCCTTAGTGTCATCTATCCCACATAACTTATGCAAATATGTGTGGTCCTTTTACTACATCTTATTAAATCTAAAAATGTATCTAAACCCTATCCAACCTATATCTCTCAAAAACATACTCATGCATCCCTATAATATGTAAGGATTCATCATATTATCCATATGTAAATCATCTTTCCTCCATGTGATATATTATGGTCTAACCTCATCAAAATCCCTCCCATAATAATCCATATCTCCTAAATATGTCCTCCCTAATCCAATAATCATATCCCACCTGTATTCAAAAGGATTCTCATCTAATTTATGCCTCATAGGACCCACTAGTCACTCCACTATTATGTGTTCCCATTCCCACACTTGTAACAATGTGAACAACCTATGCTAGATCATCTTGTATACATAACGTGATGTAGGTCTCTATAAATGGGATTACATACACATGGTCCCTATTATCATCAAAATTTTCACCCTTGAGGAGTTTGTTCAAGCCTCCTCACTTAAGTGATAGCATGGGATCTCTTCAAAGGTTATGGGTGGCCTTATGGCTAAAGAGAACTTATAGATAGTGATAACTCCCTTGATGTATCACTTAGGACCAATCACTACTCTAATATCTTATAAGGAATATGTAAAAATAAAACTATAATCTAAAGGGGAGGTGGTACACCAAATTTTAAGACCACTACCACTGATTTTCATGTGCATTAAGACCTATAGGACTGCCATAAGCATACACTTATCCTAGAAAAAACCTATCATATCAATGATTTTTAAAGAGGTGAAGTAATATAGGAATAGAAGGTAATATGTTTGTCACTTATAATCTACTTATAAATCCTGATGACACTCTTCACAACCTTTAATAGATAAACAAACTATAATAAATTAATAACAATATGATAACAAGACAAGGTGAGTTAAGTCTACACTTGCCTATATCAACCATTCAAAGCTTTACACTACATATAGCCGTATAAAGAGGTAAAAAAATCATTTATTGATAAATATGCATAGAAAATTTTAAGGATACACCATAATATTTGTTTAAGGATCCATTTACAAGACAAATCAGACCATACATATAGAAGAGAATGAGAAGGAAAGAGAAGAGAAGAGAAGCATTAGAGAAGCCCATGACAAGTGTCACTTCATGAAGGAGAAAGTTAAAAACAAGAAGGAAAGTAAACAAATAGTACTAAAATACTTAATAAATATGTGTTCACTTATTTTAATTATATTCCTCTCAAGGTGCCATAGAGTGACTCTTGACCTTCTTGGATGACTCATCAACCACATTCATGAAACTATCCATTATTGGTTTTAGAAAGAGTTACATGTCTATGTCTTGACATGTGGCACTCTTGATCATGATTATTGTAATATTTCCATGCCATATGATTCTACTTCAATTTATTTCTCATCTTGGTGAGGCTAAGGATCAAGACTCAAGTTTCTTCAAATTGATAAGAATCTACATTTCATTGAAAAGCTTGTTTGATTCAAATGGAGACCACAATGACAAGTCTATCTTAGGATTAGTCCTTTACTTGAGAAATATTATAAAAAAATTTAATACCTATTAAAAATAATTTATGTAATCATTCCACTTTTATTAAATTTCAAAAACATCTCCAAGATTGATACATAAGTGCAATAGGTCTGTTAGGAGATCTTGATGGCATATTTGCTTACCATTAGGTATCTTGAAACCACCAAATGGTGTTGAAATAAATGTATACCTTATAATGAGTATTTATAATCATATTTAACTATATTATATAGGTCCTAATTTATTTTAAGGTATTTCATTAGGTCTCACTTAGTCAAATTTCATGAAAAGCCACTAAAACCTATATTTTTAGACCTATAATAGTCATTTCTAGGCCAATTTTTGTACCTTCTCAGCCCATGCATGCCAAAAAATGGCCCATTAATGTTATCATGATACATATATATTTCACATTTATCATTTAAAAACCAAAAAAAAATATTTTAAGGCATTTAGAAGGCAAACATAGGCATTAGGTCACTAAGAGGGTTTTAGGAGGGTTTTAGGCTTGTAAAGTTCTTACGGTTGATTCATAAAGATTAGGACCCTAATATCTTGAATAATACCATAAATTTGGATGTAATATTATCAATAAACATATATTAACACCATTTTATCCCATGCACTTGCTCATTCAACTTCTAACGTGAGCAATATGACCATTCTTGACTTAGTCAACGTGTTACAATAGGTCAAGAGAGTGATTTGATCCAAAAGGTCATTTAACTATTAATTTTGTGATTTTGTGATCCAAAAAATATATATATATATTTTTTTAAAATATAATTCAATAAATAATAATAATACAATTTTAATAATGCTATCTCTGAGAAGAGATGTCTGATTGAGTTTTCACGATACATCTATTTTTATACATAATTTGAATTAAATATGATTATTTTTAATGTCACCAATATTGATGGATATGTATTGGTTTGAATTCCATGATTTACAACATTACAGAATTCAAAAAATTACTATTTTTAGAAACTTACTATTTTTTAGTCTACACTACTAAAATTAAAATTTGGGGAACTTCTATTTGGTTTTTTGGGGTAAAACCCACCTATAATGTCTATATTCCATCTCATTTTTTCCCCCTCATTCTTATCTTTTTAATGGTTCAAACAGGGAGTCAAATGGAGCTATGGTGCAAAAGTTATGGCTCCCAGAAGTTCTGCCACCAATAGGGGTAGGACCGTCACCTGAATTATCCCCTAAACTGTTGCCCAAATCATTGCCTGAAGTGTTTTATAGATTATTCCTCCCTAATTTATAATTAATTCTCCCCATTACATCAATATTATTTATCAAATGTTGTAGTTTTTTCTCTATTTGATTCTCATCCACTGGAGCAAAACTCTGTAGATCAATCTCACCAATGTCCAGTTGTTCTACTATGACTAAAGTGTTTAATAGAGGTGGATGATATGGAATGGATAAATCATTTGGTGTCATGGGTTGGAACCTGATGCATACATGGAATGGATTGTGACTTATGGATCTATGTAGTGATTTATTATTACCATTTCTATCTGACCATCAATCTATGGATGGAAGGCCATGAACTTCCTCAGCTTCATATCCATTTTCTTATGTTGTTATGTTGATTATGTAGTTAGGGATGAAAAATAAGCCCTTTTGTATTTATGTGGCTTTACCACCATGCTAATTAATTTCTTGGCACTGATTAGGGAGACAAATATAGAAGGTGGTACCTCTGGTACCCTATAGCATCATGTTCTAAGAGTGAGAGTGATCCTTCAAGTTATTGATTCATAGATTCCATGTCAATCATACATGAATGGTTGACCAAGGAGTACATCACAAACATCTATATTAACCACATCACACAAGACCTCATCTTGGAAAGGTTTTATTACATATAAAATAAGACACTAGTGGGTGACACAGAGGTTTCTCCCTGGACTCAACCATCCAATACTATATGGCTTTGGGTGAGGCTTCATGGATAGATTTATACTTTTCACAACATTAGCAAAAATTAAATTCTTTTGACTCGCACTATCAATAATGAAATGTAGAGGCTTACCTTTCACCCATAACTTAGAGTGAAACAACCTTTCCTTGTCATTTGGCCTCTCCTTATGGGTTTGTGATGAAGCAATGATGGCATCGGTCTCAACATATATAATCTCTTCTTCATCCTCTTTAACTACAGGGTCTGTATGAGGTAGAGTAGTAGATGCTGAGGATTGTGACTTAGAAAGTAGGGACTTGATGGCTCAATAATATTCTTTGGAGTGAGTTCCAAAATTATGGTAATCACACCATTTCCCAGTCTTCCCTTCCTTTTGCTTCCAATTTTGGCCTCGTGTTTGACCTTCTTTGTCACTTTTCCATTTTGAAGGTTGACTCTTCATATTCATTCTTCCATGCTTTTGCTCAATATTTATCATGAACTTGTATTCCTCACTGAGGGTCTCCAAATTTAAGAGTTCCATTTCCCCCCATATGTACCATTTTAGACCATCACGATATTTTAGAACCTTGTGTTTATCACTTTTTTAGATGCCCAATCTCATAGATAGAGAATGAAAAGTGTCAATGTAATCTTGAACATACTATTCCTTACCTTGGTGAAGTTTTTTCCACTCTATGTACAGATCATCATATGCTCCAATGGGGTAGTATTCTTCCTTTATAGCTTCTATGAAATCATCCTAGGTAGGTTCCACCTCAAGGCCAATATCATCCATATTGAATCTCTTCTTGTACACTTCCCACTAATTTTTGATAGGCAATGATGATTTTAAAAGAGAATATCAGTGAATTTATTTATATAAAAATAAGATGACAATTGATCCAACCAATTTTTTACTACATCAGCATTGATTTTGCTTTCAGATTTAGGGATATCAAAATTCACCTAAACCTTGAAAGGTGTTGGGGCACTAAAAAGATGTGGTGTTGTAGATGAGGAGCCAAAATTTCCCATCAATATTTGTCAGAGAATTTGGGTGAATTATTGTATCATCTAAACTTACTATTGTTAGATGGCTTCATTCACCATTTCCTTAAAAGTATCGGATGTCTCAGTGTTGTCCACCATTTGAGGTCGTTTGGAGCGAACAGGTGGATAGTCTACTAGATTTTATATTTTCCACCTAAGCTTCCTATAGTTTGAACTCATCATCAGGATCATACACTCTTAAGACAAATCACTATGATACCACTAATCCAAAACTTAGGATCTTTGGTTGAATGATAATTCAAGAAATAATAATAACATAATTGTAATAATGTTATCTCTAAGAAGAGATGTTTTATTGATCAAATTTGCAGATCCAAACATATGCTTATCTCTGAGAAGAGATGTATGATGCCCTTTTTAGGATACATCTATTTCTATACATACTTTGAAGGTAGGAAAAGGATTTTTATTGTCACCAATCTCAAGGGAGATGAAGTGGTTTGACTTCCACGATTTACAACATTACAAAATTTGAGAAATTACTAGTTTTAGAAACTTACTATTTTTCAGACTGCACTACTAAAATTGAAATTTGGGGAACTTTCATTTAATTTTTGGGGAAAAAGCCCACCAATTAGAGATAATACCATCTCATTTCATTCCCCTCATTATTATCTTTCCAACAGTTTAAACGGGGAGTCAAACAAAGCTATGGTACAAAAGTTATGGCTCCCAAAAGTTTTACCACCAATTGGGGTAGGACCATCGCCAGAATTATCACCTGAAGTGTTGCCCAAATCATTGCCTAAAGTGTTTTTTAGATCATTTTTAATGGTTATAATAGGTATAAAAAACATCCTATGAATTTATACAACACTTATCCAATTAATTTTACCTCTAAAAGGTCTTAAAACCTGATATGTCTACTAATGAGGGTTTAAGAGCAAATATTGTGTTAGTGAACCTAACAGCATATTTTTGCCACATTATTCATATTTAAAGGAGTTCCAAATTCATATTATATTCCATTAGGATCTTATTAACCTATTAAAATTCTTCATTCATTAAAATCATCTAAAACATGCAAATTTTCTTCACTATTTGCACACGTGACTATAGGTATGCAATTAGGCCTTTTAGGGTTGATTAGACTTATTGACCCCTTCATTGCATTCAATCATATTTAAAGTTATATTAATATCCTATTAACACCTTCTAATCCATTTTATTTATCTCTTTTACTATCCTCTATGTTCTAATGGCTTCATCTAACAATCAACACACCTTTCTCCCCCAATTCACCTATAATAGAACTGTAGGTGCTTATGAGATTTTGACTGCAATCCTGAATGTGTATCTTTTATCATTGTAAATTTATTGATTTTAAATTATATTATAAATTTAATAAATTCTTATATTTACCTCTTTATATACCTCTTACCCTTTGTTGGATACTATAACTGTATTTCTCTTATATGCCCTAACTAGCCTGTAGGTGGTTATTAGGACCTTTTGACTATAGGTTCATCAAATTGACTCTATTATGATAAAAAGGCATTATTTATGTGATATTTTAAGTATGAAAACTATAATCAAATTTTATCTTGACTCCTTCCATATTTTGGTTCTTTAAACATCTATCATCAACATATTTTTTCTCCCACTTCCTGTTACAGGCCTATAGGTGATCATTAGGCCAAAAAAACTCATTTTTTATTATTTTACCTTCTTGAATGTTAGGTTTAAAAAATTATAGGTTTTTTTTAAAAATAAATTATGTTTTAATATCCTTTTATATCACTCTAATAAACTCAAATCACTTGGGATATTCACTTGAAACGCTCATAGTCCTCCTTTAGGCTCACACAATCCATTCTAGCTCACACAATCCATTTGACTACAAGGTGAGTTAAGGTCTGAGACTTAATATATGAATGTGATACTTAGATATATATTATATAACCTTGAGAGGTTGAATTTTAATTCCATTAATACAACATTAATGTTAGATTCTTATAGAAGCATAGGTTGTGTTTGCCTGCATTGCCTTGAATGTACTTGGATCACCTTCTCTCACTATTGGCCTAAGCAGTTTGGGCTCCAAGTGTTTTAGAGATTTTTTAAAAATAAAAATTAAATTATATCATTCCTTTAATAGTCCATATACACTCTCCATTTAAACCATTTAGTGTTAATATTGACCTATAGGTCACCCGACCTATAGGTTTACCATCTCCTTTTGAAGTTGGCTTGAAGAAAGACCCTTGTCTTATAAGGATTGTCACTTGAAACCTAATTGAGAATTATCTTCAAGGATATATAAATATATTAATTTAATTCATGTATCTTTGATAATGAAAACACACCCATGTTTGACAAGGTTTCTCTCAGCCATGTTTGTTAGTTTAAATAGCTCAGTTGTGCATGCATAATTTCCTACCTTTATTTAAGTTCATTCATATAATTATGATTTTAATAGTTTTTATGGGTCATAAATAATTTTAATAAACTTAAAAACACCTCATTTAATTAATTATATGCACCAATTCACTTCATAGCTCTTTCAAATTTGACTACCATGTTCAAACTAGCAGATCAAGGCTATTTGATACTACTCCAGACATAAACATGAGGAACCTTGAGATAATATGATATTATATGGCTCATATAGTTTTCAATAAACCTTCCACAATAATCCTCATGCATTCATTAAGTTTTATAACTCTACATTTGGAGAAAAATGATAGTAGTGGGGCTTTGATTCACCTTTCCGCACCCTTAACTTCTTAACGATTGTTCATAAAGTTAACGAGCCTAACTAGACAACCAAAGACACAAATTAGAAAATAATTATGGTACTCTCATCTTCCCAATATTTTTTAATCCATTTTTATCTCTCCTTTGGGTACTATCGACAAACTAGTTGGCCTTTTGACACTGCCAAGAAGCTCGATGGAGAAATGAATAAGTTTTTTCCCTTGTTTGACTCTATAGCTCCACTTTTTACATTGATTTGGGTCTAATAATACCAAGGGGAACCTTGGAGGAGTTTTTAAATTTCCCATAAATATAAAACCTCTACAAAATACCTCCAAAAGCATTTTTTTTCAAGATTTTGCATGTTCTCCTTTTGAAACTGTTGGAGATGATGAACTAGGTGACTATGCAACTTCTATTGATCTTTAAAAAGGTGTAATAATATGCAAAAAATATTCACACTTTTATTTATCTATATCTCTTTCAATATCTCCTCATTTGGACATTAGAAAATGATGAATAAGAAGTTATAAATGGGATTACAAAATTGGAAAGTAGTTATTTAATACATTTGAAAGATATGTATAGATAAGTACAACATGATGTCATAACATAAGTGTTATATGACTTAAGAATACCCTTATCCCATGATAAAACCTTCACATTTGCTCTTTCCTAGCAAGTATCATCTCAACATTGAAGTATATAATAAGACTAAAGTAAATTAAATACCTTAATATTATCAAAACTACCTTAATCTCTCCATTTTCTTGAAAATACAATGTGATCAACTTACTATTTCTACTCCTTGGTCAATTTGATCAACTTTACGCCATGGTTGTTCTTGGAAGGGTCACCACCTTGCCTCCTTGAGAATGATTCCTCATTGACTTGATTTTACACTTAACTTTGTTAAACTTACCTTAAACAATGATAAACACATAAATAAGACTAACATGAATGACCATTTGTTGAAAAGATAAAGTTACTTGACCCTACTACCAAGTAGACCATCCTAGAAGGCTTTGTAAGCTGCCAAGGAAGACACACTACCTATCATCTTAGACCATTAATGACCAATATAAGACATTTATAATGGGTATTAAAAAAGTTAAGATAAATTACATCAAATTTTCAAATTATACTCATTCATGGTGGCTAATTTTTGCTAACAATCACAATGCAAACAATGTCATGCTCTTTAGCATATCTCTAACTATATCCAATAAACCTACTAGAAGTAGTCTCCTACTCTTGTCAGGTAGAAATATGCCACTAACAAGATCCATCAAAATTAGATTCAATTTGTTAGTCTCCTCAAATGATCTACATACATCTATATCAATCCATGTTCTAATCATAGGAATAATCTCATCTCCAAATATCTATGTCAACAATACAACATGAGTTATCTCCTACTAGTAAACCTTTATACCCTGTTTAAGGAAGCTAAGTATCCTCCACATGTCCTCCAAATTAATAGTCATCTCAAATGTCAGTAGGTGGAATGTGTTGATCTCCAAATTCCAACACTCTACTAGTGTCATCATAAATTCCATATTCACTCATATCTTTGTCATCTCTACAATATAAGATAGTCCTATAACCTCCAAAATCCTCACCTCATAATTAGTAAACCCTGCCATCAAATCTAGTATTTTCTATACACTCTCCCACATGATAAGTATAGATAGTCTCTCCTGCATAAATCAACAAGACACTATTAATTCTTATACACTCCTTATCTATCTAAAACACATTCATTTTCACTCATATCAACATTACAAAGCACTTCAATTTATCATTCCTAATCAATTCTACCTAACATGTCATCTAAGATGATTTCATTGTATGGACAGATGATTTCACCCCACTTTTGAAAGAATTCACCATTAGATGAATTCACTTCACAACATGACTATTTCACTTCAATATTGAATGATTTCACCTCACCTTCTAATTATTTTGCCTCAACTATTGACAATTTCACTTTTACCACAAAATCATCAAAATCTTCAATGAAAACATTGTTTACCTTAATAAAAATGCTAAAATTGACTCTAAATCCTCATTTTATCAATGATAATTTTTTTTCCATTTATCCTAAGAATTTATTACAAACAAATGACTAACATAAATTAAAAACTTGTTACTTATTGCATCCCTGCTCCCCTTTGGCTATTGGTACACTCAAATTCACTCGTTGCGATGCCTATAAGGTGGTATATGATCCATTCTTCCCTCATAATCTATAGCAAAAATCACAATCTAGGTAGGTAATAATCTACAAAATCAAATGGATTTTACACAATGAAATTCAAACTACCCCATTCCTATATATTTAACCCCACCATTCACATATGTTATCCCTCATTTATATATTTATCTCTCATATAAGCTATGTGATTCTAATTTTTTTACCACCAATCAACCAAAAAGTCATAATTATTTATTTCAACTTGTAAATTAATATTTCAACCTTTTTATCAATCACCGAACAATCTATATTTATCAATTTATGGCCCATAGCTTACCATCAAGATATATCATTCCCACATTCGCTAATGTGAACAAGCTTCACAGGGCAAAATCCAAGCATGCAACTTCCAAAAAGGAAATATTCTTTCTTTAATCCACTCCCAAGTAATTATCTGATTGGAGTAGATCCTTTTACATATACTTCAACTCAAGCAAGCATTTTATTGAGACTTGTCATTCCATTAATGGAAGTAAAATCTATCATTTTTTATTTCATCATTTTGAGCACTCATCTACTTCCATTTTCCTTACATGACCACTTGAGGGGGAATCGCTCATAGTCATTCATAACCACATAGAGCATCATCTTTATAATTTATTTTCACTCTATTTTTTTTTTATTCTTTTAAAAGGAATTACTTATTCTAGTCACAACACCCTTTTAAAGAGGGGAAATATAGACACCTGAATTCTACCACATTTAGTGTCATAATTAAATTTGACTAATATTGAAACACTAACTCAAACATCACTCCAAAATTGAATTATATTTGAAGGTTTACTAACATCATTTCCATCCCTTTTTCAAATAATTTATTAATATATATTAATTAATTAATCATGCATACATGATTCAATAAAAATTAATTAAAATCCAGATTTTTCACCTCATCTAGACATCTTCCACACTTCTCTCAACCAAGTGTTGAGCCATCCAACCACTTCTTTAGCTTTCTCAACCAATTTTTGAGTCATCATTGGACATTTCAAATACCATGGTGATTCATTTATCTACTTTGACTCATTCATGATGATTTATTCAACTACAAAATAACTCTCTCCATCTCTCTCACACACATGGGAATTATTCATCATCCATTCAGATGAGGACTCAAATTCGATTATCCATAATTGTCATTATCAAATAAATTTGTATTATTGTCAATCATTTATCTTCTCATCCATAAATATATAAATTGATGTGTCATTCTCCATTTTCATTATCCACCTTCAAGATATCGAATTGATATCAATTTCATTATACACATCCATTGATAAATCAAGCTCATACATCCATATGCTTCCCAATTTACCTTTTCTTAGAGAATGAATTGAGCACCCACATTCCAAGAAGCAAGAGCAAATCAAATGTCACAATGGAGAAGGTGATTATGCATTTTACTTGTATAGTTTTTTAATTTATTTATATACTCTAATTTATTTTATTTTATTATCTCTATTAGAGGTTTAGTTTGGATTTAGAATAGGATTTATATGCATGTTATTTTCCTAGTTTTTTTAGGTTCTGAATTTTAGATATCACAGTTCTTGTTCACTTAAACAAACTAATTTTGCACATTATGGCTATAACTAGTTGAATTTATCATCTTTCTTTAGTATATCAGGATCAAAACATTTATCATTTTATCCAAATACTTCTAATAAATCAATTATTTATGATGAAAAAGATGCATATAACAACCTACAAATACAGACATGAAAAATTAAATGTGATTAGCTTAAAAAATTATCTCTCTCTTTTAAAACAAGAGTCATAACATATTAAGAATGTCATAAGATAAGATTATTCTAAGGCTATTTATAATAATGAACTAATCTTAAAATTTATTGTCTATATTCAAATAATGATGAAAAATTAAAGAATTTTTAATTTCATATGTAAAGAATAGATACAACTTGTTAAACTGATAAGTTGAAAAAATATAAAAAATGTGTTATTATCTATATTCAAATAATGATGAAAAATTAAATTAATTTTAATTCCATATATAAAAAATAGGCATAATATGTTAAACTAACATGTTTAAGAAGTTTAAAAAATACACCAAACTTCATTATTAAAAACAACTCAACACTTGAATAGAAGAAGCCGATATATCCCTCAATATATCTTTTATAAGCTAAAATTGGCTTGTCTGACTGCATTAAAAAAATCCTTGATATTTGTAATTCCTTAAGGGTGTAACCCCAAGACAAGGGTATCCTCATGAGGAATTGAAATTGTTTTACCTAATGCAATCAGTAGGCATCTAACCTGATCAGTTCATTTTCCCCAGTGTTTACCAAAATAAGAATTTTAGAATAGGGTATGAACATATTTCTGGTGGAAAGGGTTTCTTTATAACATACTAATAAACATTAAACTAAGAACTTAATGATACCACATATTTATATTGTTGTAAAATCACAAACTCAATCACTTCCTCTGCCTCTATCACTTAGTAGTGACCCTATTTCAAATAAAGGAAAATCAAACGAGTAACTCACTCAACATATTTTGTTTGTATAATCCATTTTATAGTATGCTTTAATCCTCATTTTCTATATTCACTATCACTTGATGTAAGTTTCCAAATCTAAGAATTTCAATGGCAGTGGTCATTATGGCTCTCTATTCACCATGTAAACATTAGAGGTCAAGCTTTCTCATATCTATGATGCCCTAACCCTAATATTTATTTATAATTATGCATTAATAAATGAGATGTGCACCTTACCCAAAATATTTATTTATATAAATAAATTATAAACACCCTTCCATCCTTTAATAGATAAAAATATATTGGTGTTATTTTTGTCTATTAAAAACACCTCAATATGCTCAAATGTGTTATCATATGGCCTAGAAAGCAAATCCTACATGGCCTATGCATGATTATATTCTTACAATCAAGGGTAGCATGCATTTTTTGATATATCAAACAATAAATCTATAAAAAACTAATTTTATTAAATGTCTCTTTCCTCTTTTCAATAAATTTTTTTTTTTTGCTTATGCATCTTTTGATGATCTTTGATTTGAGGCATGTCACTATTGAATGACCTTTCATAATAATATATGCTTGATTATGAGACTAATACTTTACCTCATTCTACTAGTCATGTTATTCCAATTTTTTATTAAATCCATGTGCCTGACAAGAAAAAATATACACCATTGGATATAAAAAGAGTGACACCTACATCAAGTCGCATGCCCTCCTTTAGTGGGTTAAACAAATTTTACAAATTTAAGGATAATATACGTGTAATATAGAAAATGTTACTTAATGAGAATGTGTTTATTTTACCTTCTATTGATGATATGACTTATGCACCACACATATTTAATTAAAATTTATATTACAATTGTCATTGAATTCATGATCATTCAATGAATAGGATTTTTACTTTAAAACATAAGATAGTGGTTGCAATGAGATTCATATTCCTATGACACAAACACTTAACATACACACATATTCTAATGTTAATTAACCTATAAAATGTGATGTTTCCTCTCCTACGATATAATTACCTAAGCATGATAATATGTTAATCATGGTTCCTACTAATTATGTAGTAACTCAATCTTTAGATGTAAAAACTTCAATCATTAGTGATTTTATGGAAGGTCTACAAAAGAAATAAAAAATAATAGATGAAAAAGATAAATTTTATATGTGCAGCCTTCCTTTCCTTAAGATACTTGGATATGATATATAAAATTTAACTAAGGTGTCATCATATTGATTGAACACATAACATTTAGGTGTATTAAATAAGATATATTTATTGGTCCCCAAACATGTCATACATTTTTATAAGGTATGAAATCCTTGATTCTCTATAGTTCTATATTAGGAAGTCCAAGGTTAAAAATGATGAATGCAAAACTCAGTAGTAATAATGATCACAAATAATTCAACTTTCAAGGTGACAAGGTTTTAATTCAAAGAGATAAAAAAATGAAAGGAAAGTTTTAGAACATCCCTAGGTAGATATCATTATATCTCAGAAATAAAATAAGTGAGTTCATAAATATAAATCTATCATTGATTATATTATTAGATAAAATAAGGAACCTAAGGAACCAATTGTTATCACTCCATCTCTAACAAAGTTTGATATTATTTTACCAAATAATGATGATTATGGATAAATGACACTATGTGATAGTAAATTTATGTGTGCAATAGGTATATAAGATAATATAGTCTAAAATAATAATCGATAATTGTTGACCATTTTTTCCCAACAGGGCAAAATTGGTCCCCTTCATCCCTTGCTATTCGAAGCTAGTCAACTTTGGGTTGTTCAGTGCCATAGTTAATTGGCAAAGTTCAACAAAAAGTTTAGTGAAAGGTTCATCGATAAGTTCAAGCAGCTTTAGGTTCAACATTTCGTTCAACCACTTGGCTCGGTGCACAGTGTTGAACCGTTGAACCCGTTCAACGAGTGGTTCAAATGAATGGTTCAATGGGTTGGTTCAAGGGGGCATCCCAAAGATGAAGGGAAAGTACCCTTGTGGAGGGCACTCCTAGGTTCAATATCCCTTGTGGAAGGCAAGGAGCAGTTTAAAGGGCTTCACCGAAGGATTTCCAAGGACAAAAAATAACTAAGGCTTTGAATTGCTTCAAAAATTTTGTCTGAAGGAATTCCTTCAGATAAAAAGTCTGAAGAAATTCAGGGAAGGCTAAAACCAAAGAACCTGAAGGAACAGTGAAATTTAAAGCAACAATTATTGTGTACTTTTTATCTATGGGAAAAGGCCTGATGCAAAAAACCTGCAGGAAAAGGCCCGATGAATTTTGCCAAGGACAGTGATGTCCCAAAAACTGTCAAAATTAAGCATGTGAGTTAGCCATTGGGTTTTCAAGTGATGACAGGCATGCGAACGTCAAATTTTACACCAAGAATGCTAGAGCATGGAAGGCACCAAGTGGCAACTGTGAAAGACTTTGACATGATTTTTGGGAGTAGCAAAACGTGCCACATGTCCCCTATAGGGCTCAGCGGAAGCTGACAAGTGTTAATATCTACAGGTTTCTCCTTGTGCTTCACTATTCAAAGAGAAGATTGGTTGGCCTGAATGGGTTGCTAAGAGCTATGTGGAGCATGCCAAGTGTCAGCGTCCACAAAGAACCAAAGGAGTCCCAAAAGTTTTCTCAGGTAGCTAAAGGCTTTGTAGAAGTGGCCACATGTCACCTTCTACAAAAA
The DNA here is from genome assembly GCA_037957365.1 of Torreya grandis. Taxonomy (NCBI): domain Eukaryota; kingdom Viridiplantae; phylum Streptophyta; class Pinopsida; order Cupressales; family Taxaceae; genus Torreya; species Torreya grandis. The sequence goes on from JARHVA010000041.1 coordinate 9,041,257, forward strand.
TATCAAAATGATCTGTGTAACCCTCAAGGGACCCTCAAAGGTGAGTGGATGCCACCATGTGTCCTTGTCATCTCAACAGAGTACAATAAGTGTCTACATCTGAAGCCTCAAGTCTCTCTTAAGTTTCAACGGTAGGTTTCTCTCAAAGTAAGTGGGAGTGGTTGTGTGTCAATTTTTGTCTGACTCTCAAAGAACCCTCAAATGTGAGCAGATGCTACCACGTATCCCATTATCAGCTCTATGGAAGCTACCACGTGTCAGCATCTGTGGTTCAAAGTGCCTTATGAGTTTTAAAGCGATGGGCGCGTGGACGTTAAACTTTGCAAAAATGAATAACCATTGGTTTTCAAACAAATGGCATGAACTGAAGAAATTCAAAGACTAAGTTCAAAAAGCCAAAGAGCTGACAAAGGAAACCTAAAGGATGAAAGGGGTAGAGACTGAGGAGGTATCCTAAATGGCAAAAGGGAGGCGAGTTATATCTACAGTTGAAATAGTGTCTGCCAATTGATTACCACGAGGTGTGAACAGGCGATGGACGGTGTAACTCGTCTTCCCCATTCTACATTTATGAGTAGGCAAGCCACGAAATGCCTTAAAGGAGCAGTCTTTTGTAGACAAATGGCATGGCCCATAATTTCACCTTGAAGAAAGGGGCTGATATAGCATTACCTTTGAGCGACTTCCCTCTTCCCAATGCCCAGAGCGCACATGGGTCATTTGTAAAAAGGGTACCAAAAGGCCTCTTTTCTTCCTCTATATATTGGAGACTTGTCATTTGGAAAAGGATCTTCCACATTTGTAAGGTGAAGCCCTGGAAAATTTTCACCTAAAATCAATAAATGCATATTTACCTCTATTCTGGTTAAATACCTCTGTGTGTGTCTGAGTGTCAATCTGTGTTTAGTCATTGCTTCTTAATGCTTCCACAGGTTTAACACCAATGCACCTAGTGTCTATAAGGTGCCATTTTTGCAAGAGACAAGGAGAGCTATAGTTGGAAGTGCAGAGACAAAAGAAGATACTATACAGTGTGCCTTTCTATAGTGCCTTTGGTGAGTCTCTATTTTTTATGTGTTCCATTAAAGCCTCCCTGTTAAACTTCCTGCAGCCTGGTATTTTTGCCAGTTTAAAGTGTACATATGTGTTTGTCTGACTTCAAGTGTGAGTGTGAGAAGATCAAATCATTTGGTGCATCACCTCTTTTAGAGTAGATTTTTTTTCTTCTAATCCTTCTCCCTTTTCACTCCCCCTTTTTATTATATATCTATATATCTGTATTAGCACTTATTGGAACAACTCATATACATCAAAGGGAGCTAGCCCTTACCTAGAGACTCTCCCCTCCAATTTCGCCAGTCCCACAGGTGAGAGGGGAGTTTCCATTTTGATGTGTGGAAGGTAGGATCTCAGCCTCCTGCCCCAAGTGCAATCCACTGCAACAATAATTTTTGGCACGCCTAGTGGGACTTAGTCTTACACTCAGTAAGGTTTTAGGATTGATGCTGGTCTTGTTACAGCAAATCAACTATTTTTATCATTTGGTGACTCCACTGGTAATAACTTCATTTCCTAATCAAAGACCAGTCTGAATTCTTATGCCTAAAGTCACCACACGGTCTGCTTCTAAGGGTGTCCCTTTTGAATTTGTTGAATTGCCTTTGAACTCAGCAAAAAGACTGAGGTTTGAAAGGACCCACCCTTATTTAGCAAACCACCTTCTCGGGCCTATTGTAAGGAATGCATACGCAGCAGGGCCCCAGTTACATCCCATCCCAACTATGGCATTACCCTTTGTCACTTTTCGTGGTTAGATTCCCTTGAATCTCCCACGTTATGACCTGATCCCAGGAGCAACCCTCAAAAATGTGCCTTATTTTGATGGAGAGGGGCCCATTATAGTCATCAAGCACATCATAAATATTGCTAAACTCTGCAATATTCAAAATATCACTGAGGAAAATATCACAATCAAATTGCTAGCATTGTCTCTCAAAGGCAAAGCTCTTGACTGGTACGAGACTTTGCTTATAAATTTAATCCATTCCTAGAATGAATTGGGTACTCACTTGATGGGCCATTTTGGGGAGAAGAGTGACCACCTTTCACTTGTTGAGCAGCTGACTACCATGAAAAGATCCCCACATGAACACATGCAGGATTTCAACACTCAGTTCTAGAAGACATGGAATAGAATCCCCGTTCTAGTAAGACCGACTACTAGCTATGCTTTCTTGTATTATTTAAAAGCATTGAATAGTGATATCACTATTATGATACAATCCATGGGGGGACATGTGTTACATGTTGCCTATGATATAGCTATAGTAGTTGAAAATTGCTTAGTGCAGGCTGGGAAAATAACTCCTAGACCCCATATGCCACTTTTCCCTGAGATGCTACCTCTAATTCAGACCATTACTCCCACATTAGCTCCTTTGCCTAGCATAGAGAAACTAGTTTTTGCTCCATCCAATGAACTTCATAAAGTTAAGAGTCTATTGCAAAGTATGTCAAGTAAACTTGTGGCTCTTAAAAGGCAGCAAGCTCAAAGCAACAGACCAAACCAAGGATACCAATAGTATGGCCAAGATCCTAGACCCCCTTTCCAAATTGCAATCAAGGACAGGGTCAGCTTACTCAGACCAAACCTTTTCAAGGATATAACCCAGGTGCTCCTTCATCATCTAAGGTCATGGTGCCCATTCAAAACAATCTGGTGCAAGAACAGCCAAGTTGTTCAACCATGGGATATGGTCAGGAGTAAGCTATTTATACAAATGAGATGATGGGTTATTACCCAAATGTGTAAGAAAATTAGGCAGCCACCCATCCCCAAGTCTTTGATGCTCTAATGCAACCCAGCACAAGTAGCAGTCAGGCCCAGCCTGATTCTACCCTCATGAACCATCTGGAAGGAGAATTATTTTTAGTCAATTATGTGGGTGTTATAGATAATCAGGATGACTGCATTGCAGCCAACACAAGATTCAAAAAAAGGGCAATGGAAGAAACAAAGGCTACTACCTAGGCATCAACAATGCCTTCTTCATCACACACAAATCAAAAGGTCCCAAGTTCTAGACTATCAGTTGTGCCTCTAACTCCTCAGCCTGCCCCTCAGGCTGTACATAATTCTAAAGAAATTTTGAAGGCAACCCTCGAGTCAACGTGGTTGACAAGATGAAGAAGCTACACATGAACATCTCTTTATGGGATTTGTTGTCAATACCAAGGCAAAAAGACATACTGCAAAAGGAATTGCATGAACTAGATGAACGAGTTATCCCAACAAAGGCTGATAACATTTTGATGATGAATGGACAGCCTTGTACCTCAGGTCATACCTAGAAGGAAGATAAAATCCCTCATTTTTATGTGTCCCTAGTCATAGGAGATTTATTGGTGCATAATTGCATCATTGATAGCGGAGCAAGCACCTCAGTGATGCCCAAATGCATAGCCGACAAGCTGGGCTTGAAATACAAAGAAATAACCAAGGGGATTCTGTAGCTAGATGGAACCCCAAAAAAGACAATTGAGGTGGCAAGAGGTTTGAGCTTGATGTTGCATGCTTTCCCAACTTTCTCAGTTCTTCATGATGTGGTAGTGGCAGATGTCCCTCCCTACTTTGCCATCTACTTATCCAGGGATTTTACAGCCAAGATAGGTGGCTACTTAGCAGCAAATTGGTCTTATCTAGTTTTTAGAACCAAGTATGGGACTAAAGTCAAGATTGAATCTGAGCCACTCCACAAATATCATCTAGAACCTTACTCGCTAAAGGCAGCAAATGTCAGCTACACCATCATTGACTAGGAAGAGTTCCAAATAGACCAATCTCCATCCTCTACCCTTGAAGGAGTTGCAGACCTACTCTTAGATGAATGGGGAAGTGACAATTTTGAGCATGATCCCTAAAAATTCATAGAAGAGGTGGGCCTTAGAATTTATTAAATGCATGAATAGGGTACTTTTGTACCAAATCTGATGAAGGCCAGCCAAGAGAGCTCAGGTCTATGGCAACTATTCTTTGATGGTTTAAGAAGTAAGTTGGGAGCTAGTGGTGGAGCGGTACTAGTCTCTCCTTCAAAAGAGAGGTATTTTTCATCCTTCCATTTCCAATTATCCTACACATGCAATGTTTCAGAATATAAATCCCTCATCCACAGCTTGGAGTGGGTGAGGAAAAGAGGAATCAAAGAGCTATAAGTGTTTGGTGACAGTGAGCTAATTGTCAACCAAGTAAGAGGCTAGAATTTGATGAAGAACTCTCTATTGAAGTCCTACAAACATAGGGTATGGGACTTAGTGGAAAATTTATGTGCTTTCAACATTACCTCCATCCCTATAGAATAGAACAAGCAAGCAGATAAGCTGGCAGTAGTTGGTGCCCAATTCGATATTGCTAAGGAAATAGGCTGAGACCATAGCTCACGTCACTTGAAAATAGTGATCCGGCCTTTCATACCTGATAACATCACCAACTGGTAGGTTTTCAATAGTGATCAGCAAATAGCACTTTTCCTACAAGAAGAAGAATAATTTGTTGCAAAATACTAGGCAAAGCTACAGTAGCAATATGGCAGCCAAACTGTTCAGCTAAAGAACAATAAGCTCCCCAAAGGTCTGGTCACTCTAGAGAATATCTTCAATGGAGATGACCAATTGAGAAGTGAAAAGGTGTGCATTGTAATAAAGGAAGAGCACCATGAGAAGGTGGAAATTTTCAAGGACAAGCTGCTTGCACTCAGAAAAGTGTGCACAGACCAAGAAAGGCAGGCCTTCATCTTGTTATGCCAAGAGTTTGCCGATATCTTTGCTTGGGAGTATAATGATTTGAAGGGTTTTGACCCAAGCTTGGCCCAGCATACCATTGAGCTAGAAGAAGGTGCCAAGCCAATCAAGTAGAAGCAGAGGCCTGTCAACCCAATGATAGAGCCTCTCATGTGTAAGGAGCTCACCAAATTGATTGAGTCTAAAATAATATTTCCAATCAAACACTCTTCTTGGCTGGCAAATCTTGTTCTTGTTCAAAAAAAGAATGGAGAGATCAGACTGTGCATCAATTTTAGAGACCTCAATAGAGTCTCTTTGAAAGACCATTATCCTCTCCCAAGCATAGAGCAAATCCTTTAGATGGTGATAGGTAGCGAATGTTTTTCCCTCTTGGATGGATATTCAGGATACAACTAGATTTTGGTGCAAGATTGTGACCAGCACAAAATAGCCTTCACAACCAAGTGGGGAACATTTGCTTACAAGAAGATGCCTTTCAGACTATCTAATGCTGGTGCCACTTTCCAATGAGCTATGGACATGGCCTTTCAAGCCCTGATTAACAAGACTATGCTGGTATATCTTGACGATGTGATGGTTTTCTCTAAGGAAGCGAGCCAGCACATGAAACACCTCAGGCAAATCTTTGAGAGGTGTAGAGAAATTAGTATCTCTCAATCCTAATAAATGCATGTTCTTTGTCCATGAGGGAAAGCTCCTTGGTCACATTGTTTCTTCAGAAGGTCTGGCTATCAATCCAGAAAGAGTTCACTCCATCCTGGAGCTGTCCTTACCCAAGCACAAGAAAGGCCTGCAAAGCTTCTTCGATAAGATAAATTTCATACGAAGATTTATCCCAAATTTTGTAGAGATGGTCAAGCCATTGATCTCTATGTTGATTAATGGTGAGGAGTTCTCATGGATAGTACAAAGAAAATATAGTTTTGAAGAAATCAAGCAGGCCATTGCCCGGGCTCCTACTTTGATCAGCCCCAACTTCACCAAAGATTTCAACCTCTGCACCTTCAGCAATGAAGATTTAATCTCAACCATGCTTACCCAAGCAAGTGATGATAACCATGAGTAGCCAATTACATTTTTTAGCCAAGGCCTAAAGGGTTTTGAAGTTAGATACACATATGTTGAAAAGCAAGTCTTGGCAGTCATATGGAGTCTAAAGAAATTTAGACACGTATTGTCCAACAGTAGAATCCATCTCATGGTTTCACATCCTGGCATCAAGGATTTCTTGATCAACCAAGACCTAAATGAGAAGAGAGCAGGGTGGATTATTAAGGTGATGGAGTATGATGTAAATATCAAGATCACCAAACTGGTAAGAGGGAGAGGCATGTGTGAACACCTCACTGCAGACTTTAAGTAGCAAAAGGAGGATAGTCTACTAATCCTTGATGTAGCTACAATAGAAGAACCAGCTATCATGAAGGATTAGACATCAGATGTGAGGCATTTCCTTTTCACTGGTGAGTGTCTGCACTCACTTGAAAGGACCAAGAGAAGGTATTTCAAACTCCAGTGTCTCCCCTATGCCCTGATTGATGGAGTGTTGTTCAGGAAAGATCTCTCATGAGTATTTTTGAGATGCTTGGACTCAATTCAGGCTGACAGGGTGTTATCTAAGTTCCATGATGGACCAGGTGGTGGTCATTTTGCTCCTAAGGCTACTACAGCAAGAATAATGAGAGCTAGCTATTTCTACCTACTCTTTTCAGGGACACCCATGCCTAGGTAAGGAAGTGCCAAAAGTGCATGCTTTTCGATGGGAAGCAATGGTTGGCTCCCATGCCTTTACAGCCTATTTAGGTGGAGAATCCATTCATGCAATGGGGCCTGGACTTCATAGGGATGATTAATCCTCCCTCCAGTGCTGGACACAAGTGGGTCCTGACCGCCACTGATTATTTCACAAGATGGGTACAGGTGGTTGCTTTAAAGGAGGCCAATGAAATCATGGTCTTGGACTTTTATAAGGATATGGTGGCAAGGTTCAAGGTTCCAGCAACCATAATCTCAGATAATGTGTTAGCTTTTCTAGGAACCAAGACAAGTGAATGGGCATTCAGATATGGTTTATATCTCAGTACTTCATCCAATTACTACCCACAGGGGAATGGACTGGCTGAGTCTATAAATAAGAACTTGATCAAGATCATCAAGTGGACCATGGAAGAAAATTAGAGGACTTGGCATGCCAAGTTGAAAACAGCCCTGTGGGTAGATAGAGTCACCCCGAAGAGGGCAATTAGTAACTCACCATACACGCTCATCTATGGAAGGGAAGCTAGGCTCCCCATTTCACTCGAGTTGCCAGCTTTGGATCTTGCTCACCAGCTCCAATTAGAAGAAGGAAATAGCATGGAGGTTAGGCTATGCGAGCTAAGGGAACTCCAAGAGATAAGGGACCAGGCTATGGCTTCTATGACTAGCCACCAATAGCAAGTGAAGAGGCACTTTGACAAGAAATCTTCATCAAAAGGTTTTTCTAAAGGAGACATTGTCTTGAAATGGGATGAAGACCGAGCTAAGCCTAGAAAACATGCAAAATTTGATGCCCTATGGAGTGGCCCATACATAATCACTCAGTGTAAGCATCATAATGCATTCCAACTCTCCAGGTTGGATGGTGAAGAACCGTATATCCCAGTTAATGGGATACATCTTAAGCATTACCACTGAGCCCCTTCTCCATCATGTATATATTTCCCCTTGCTTTTCTCCTATTTTCCTTAAGTGCTTTCTGCACATGTTAGTATTTTTCTTAGGTTTGTGTGTGTTTTCATTTTCCTTTTGAGGTAAATCTTCATGATTGGTTCTAGTTTTATCAGAGCTATTGATGATCTTTAAGTTACAATCTGACCTCGTGCCCAATGGATTTTGAGGCAACTAGTTTCTAAGCATAGCAGGCATGTTTCCCTAGGAGTCACTAATTTCTTGACCATTTTTGCCCAACATGCCAAAATTGGTCCCCTTCTTCCCTTGCTATTCGAAGCCAGTCAACTTCGGGTTGCACAAGCTTAATGCCATGGTTCATTGCTTGGTTCAACTCAGTTGGTTTAACACTTTAGATTTGGTTCAATCAACTAGTTTAACACTTATTTTATCGGCAAAGTTCAACAAAAAGTTTAGCACAAGGTTCATCGGCAAGTTTAAGCGGCTTCAGGTTCATCGGCAAGTTTAAGCGGCTTCAGGTTCAACCACTTGGCTTGATGTGCAGTGTTCAACCATTAAATCGGTTCAACGAGTGGTTCAAGCGAATGGTTTAATGGGTTACTTTAAGGGGGCATCCCAAAGATGAAGGGCAAGTGCCCTTGCGAAGGGTACTTCTAGGTTCAATAGCCCTTGTGGAGGGCAGAGGGCAGGGAGCAGTTCAAAGGGCTTCATCGAAGGATTTCCAAGGACGTAAAAGAACTAAGGCTTTGAATTGCTTTGGACTTTTTGTCTGAAGGAATTCCTTCAGAAAAAAAGTATAAATAAATTTAGGGAAGGCTAAAACCAAAGAACCTGAAGGAATAGTGAAAGTCAAAGTGGTAATTCTTGTAGACTTTTTGTATGCGAGAAAAGGCCTGATGCAAAAAACCCGTAAGAAAAGGCCTGACAAATTTTGCCAAGGATGGTGACGTCCCAAAAATTGTCAATATTAAGCATGTGAATTAACCATTGGGTTTTCAAGTGATGACAGGTGTGTGAATTAGCCATTGGGTTTACACCAAGAAAGCCAGAGCACAGAAGGCACCAAGTGGCAACCATAGAAGACTTTGACATGCTTTTTGGGAGTAGTGGAACATGCCACATGTCCCCTGTAGGGCTCAATAGAAGTCAACAAGTGTTGATATCCACAGGTTTCTCCTTGTGCTTCATTATTCAAAGAGAAGACTGGTGGGCCTAAATGGGTTACTAAGAGCTATGCAGAGTATGCCAAGTGTCAGCATCTGCAAAGAACTGAAGGAGTCCCAAAAGTTTTCTCATGCAGCTAAAGGCTCTATGGAAGTGGCCACGTGTCACCTCCCACAAAAATCTCAAAATACTCCACGTAACCCTCAAGGGACCCTCAAAGGTGATCGGATGCCACCACATGTCCTCATCATGTCAGCGGAGCGCAACAAGTGTCTGCATTCGAAGCCTTGGGTCTCTCTTAAGTTTCAATGGTAGGTTTCTCTCAAAGTAAGTGGAAGCAGCCACGTGTCAATTTTTGCTTGACTCTTAAGGAACCCTCAAAGGTGAGCATATGCTACCATGTATCCCATTATCAGCTCAATGGAAGCCGCCACATGTCAGCATCCATGGTTCAAAGTGCCTTATGAGTTTCAAAGCGACGGGCGTGCGGATGTCAAACTTTGTAGAAATGAATAACCGTTGGTTTTTAAACAAATGGCATAAACTGAAGGAATTCAAAGACTAAGTTCAGAAAACCAAAGAGTTGATAGAGGAAACCTAAAGGATGAAAGGGGCAGAGACTGAGGAGGCAGCCCAGATGGCAAAAGGGAGGTGAGTTATATCTGTAGTTGAAAGAGTGTCTGCCAATTGATTACCAAGAGGTGCGAATAGGTGATGGATGGCACAACTCATCTTCCCCATTCTGCATTTATGAGTAGGCAAGCCATGAAATGCCTTAAAGGAGCAGTCTTTTGTAGACAAATAGTGTGGCCCATAATTTCACCTTGAAGAAAGGGGCCGACACAGCATTACCTTTGAGCGGCTTCCCTCTTCCCAATGCCCAGATCGCACATGGGTCATTTGTAAAAAGGGTGCCAAAAGGCCTCTTTTCTTCCTCTATATATTGGAGACTTTTCATTTGGAAAAGGATCTTCCACATTTGTAAGGTGAAGCCCTAGCAAATTTTCACCTAAAATCAATAAACACATTTTTACCTCTATTCTGGTTAAATACCTCTATGTGTGTCTAAGTGTCAGTCTGTGTTTAGTCATTGCTTCTTAATGCTTCCATAGGTTTAAAACAATGCACCTGGTGTCTATAAGGTGCCATTTTTGTAGGAGACAAGGAGAGCTGTATTTGGAAGTGCAGAGACAGAAGAAGATACTATACAGTGTGCCTTTTTATAGTGCCTTTGGTGAGTCTCTATTTTTTGTGTGTTCTATTAAAGCCTCCCTGTTAAACTTCCTACAACCTGGTCCTTCTACCAGTTTGAAGTGTATGTATGTGTTTGTTTGACTTCAAGTGTGAGTGTGAGAAGGTTGAATCATTTGGTGCATCACCTCTTTTAGAGTATATTTGTTTTCTTGTAATCCTTCTCCCTTTTCACCCCCCCCCTTTTTATTATATATCTATATACCTGTATTAGCACTTATTAGAGAAACTCAGATGCATTAAAGGGAGCTAGCCCTTACCTAGAGACTCTCCCCTCCAGCTTCGCCAGTCCCACAGGCAAGAGGGGAGTTTCCATTTTGACGTGTGGAAGGTAGGAGCTCGGCCTCCTGCCTTGGGTGCAATCCAATGCGTCAACAATAACCTTAATTTTATAAAAATAGTAACTATAACTATGAAATAATAATTGAACAAGTAAGAAAAATGAAAAAAAGACAAAAGAGATGGAAACTGACACATATGGACATTATTCTAGTAAGCTAAGATTAGAAATATGATATGAAAGTTGAATGTACTATAACCCAAAAATATATACTAGAACTATCTTTAATAAATAATTAGTAAGTTATTGATTATGGACTAGATGAAATCAGGAGGTCATTGATTATGTACATATACTGTTATTGATTTTGTACATTGGTGTCAATTACATCATATGTTGGGTTTCACATTCTATAAATTTATAGGTAGGTTTACATTATGATGATGAATAGGAATGGTAATTTTACATATGAAAAGTGACACACTAACCTCTCTACACTTGACTTATCGATTTCTATCCGAGACAACTGATGAAAGGATGATATGATGGTTTTTTTATTAATTTTGTTGGTTTGGTTGGTTTGGTCAATATAGTTGAACAATATGAATAAGAAGAGTTAGAAATATTGGCTAGTTTAAATGAGCTACTCTTATGGGGATTCAAGCAATAATTGATAGGGGATGTTTGTATCTATACAAAAATAGCTCAATTATGTCAAAATTCTCATTAAGGGTAGAAAATTGGGGTGTCATGGCATCCCAATAATATTTGTGATTGAGAAGGAAAAGGTATTGAAGATCTTGGTCTATGTTAGGTTCTGTAAATGGGTTAAATTAAGGTTGGTTGACTCTAGTAACTTGGTTAGATCTATGGGGTTGGGCTTTTTGGGACAATGTCATCCATGAATCTAATGAATTATGATGAGGCTAGACCCAAGAATAAAAATGAAAGAATCATATTTGTAAGTTATTGACTTGGTCGGATAGAAGGTGATTTTTTCTTGATATTTGGACTTTAGTTACTCGCCAAGAGTATTTATTTATTTGATGATGAGTTTAGGTAGATGAGTAGAGATAAATAATTTTATCTTGCACTCATATTCTATGTCACTTTAGATGTTACTTTCTAGTAAAGATGTTGGTACTCTTGGAAATATTCTTGCTCTATGAAAATAAGCTTGTTCAAAAAGCATCATTCAAGAGTGAGGAAAATGTTTGTTGGAGATTTGGAAAGTGTTGCTTATTTTTCTTTGCTTGGCTTGTTGTTTTGAAGTATATGGCATATTTAGTTTATTTTTACAAAGTGTATACTTATTGATTTTGAAGTTGAATGTTTTGTTTCATAATGTCTTGTTGGCTTGTTTGTGTTTAAATAAGGCTTTTGAAATGATAAAGAAACTATGATATTGTTGGAAATGAAGATACTGAAAGTAAATAAATAAAATAACTTTTTTTGTTCTTTTCCAAAATATTATGCATGCAATTACTAATGAAACTGAAAATAAAACTAAACTATGTAGTTGTTCATTTTCATTTATTTTTTTTATTTTGAAAGTGCATAAATTGCATTTTGTTTGTTGCAAATGAATGCTTTGATTTGTTAATTTGATATGAATTTAATGAAATACTAATATAAGATTTAAATTTGAGATATGAAAATGGGAAATATATCTATAGCTCATATTTTGTATGTGTACAATGAAAATTCTGAATTTTGAAATCTAATTTGTGAATACAAAGTTAGATGCATTTTTTTTATTTTTGATTGTATTTGGTTTGTGTGCAACTAGATTTGATATGCAACTAAATGAATTCTAATTTGTAATTTTTATCTATGTTTTGGATAATTTTTCCTAACTTATAATAAGATAAGATGATTTTAAATGCAATTATCCTTATTGGATTGTTTAGGTTTTCCATGCAAATGTATATGAGAATTTTTTATTTGTGTTGTGTGTGAAACCATATGTGTTGAACTATAAACTTGAAAGAGGTTATTCATTGTAAATAAAAGATAATTTCACCTATATATTTATAATTTAATGTGCCACTATTATTGGTTGTAAGTACATTTTGAAAGAGAAGAAGGATGCCAAAGAGGGTGCATTGGGTGTTCTTTATCATCAAACCTTTTTGACCAAAGCTCAGCAGGCTCAATTCAAGTTGTAGACCCATAATAGTTCTTAGACTAGAGATAACATGGATTTCTACCTTAATGATGAATATGCCCAGAAAAATGTGGGATATAGTGAAAAAATTATAGAAATCTTTGAATTATGAAGATCTCTTAAATTGTGCCTCAATATTCAGATAATCCATTCAGTTTGGTTTATTATACATTTGTTTTGGATTCAATCTTTGCATCACACATAATTTACCTGATGTTGATTTCAATAATGGAATGTTAAATATATCATTTTATGCAAAAAAAAGAATGATTCGGGTAAAATGTATGTAAAAAATTTATGCAAATATATACATTGAAATGTTAAATATGAAAATGTTATAAATTTTGATTGACTTAGTAATATGTAGCATAGGAGTAGGTTAAATTTTATTTTCAATAATTTTGTATACTAAGAGTTGGTTTTTAGCTCTAGTGCAAGGTTGGAAAAACCTCCTTAAATAGAAATAAAATGTTAATAACAAACACAAAAATATTTAAAACATTGAAGACCTAGAAAATTTATTTATAGAGAAAATAATATGAGCTTAAACAAATTTGAGGATGAAATGATGGCACATTGGCTTTTATTCAAGTTTACACTAACTCAAGAATTCACAAATTCATAGTCTATGTTGTAAACTAGGAATGGTGAAATGCAAGAGTTTGTTACTTAATTAGTTGTCTAACATCACACGTATATGACAAACTCACCTTTTCAAAATTTCTTGACAAGAACATGAGCTTAAGTGAGTTTATAGTAGATGATGGACTAAAATAATTGACTTAAGAATTATTTTCCCCTTATACCTATATAAAATCTTATTTTAGCTTAGGTTGAGAGTATGTTGATAAGATCTGGGGAGTATGGATTTAGATCTACCAATGGAGTTTGTATAAATTCATTTAATAAACATTCAACAAGTCCATTTTGTTTGTATGTCATTCTCCATAATATGACAAATGTGTGAGACATTTCTTTGAATCGCCTTAAAGAAAAGTTATTTACGTAAGACCACTTTCTTTGTGGCATTTATTCAATAATATACACACCTTGGGTGTGCCTTTACATTTTTATATGTGTCTATTAGGGCACTTACAACTTTAATATCTGGTAAAAATAATCCCCTTTTATGTGTTTAAGGGTCTCACATTGGTATACGCTAGGATTATGATCATGCACTAGGCCATAAAGATGGACCATTTACAATGATTTTTCAAGATGATAGATTTGGATAGTTTTATTATTTCCATATCAATAAAGACCTTACAAACTCAACTCATGCAATGAAGGATTGAACTCACATCTAATACATGAACTTAAGCTTGATTTGCACACTTAGAATGACCTATAAAACATCAACAATATCTCATGAAGGTAAAAAACTAGACTATAACTAAGGAAAACAAGTATTTCACTAAATTATATCAATGGAAAACACATACACTTCACTCGAAAAGACCTGAAAATGGAGGAATTTTGCTTCTTATTACTCTCAAAAGGTGAATATAAATTTTGGCAGCCTTTAGGCACAATCCAAATAGTAAAGAATCCTCTAATTGATCTTATCAACTTGGAATTATTTGAAACAATATAAAATGATTTATTCCCACATGACCACTCATGTGAGGCACCTATATGTATTGATTGGTATTAGAGGTCAGGCAATAAAGTTAAGACATGAACCATTACATGATGTACGTAGGCTTCCTTGAGAGGTAGATGAGTAAAAAATTATACAAAAACCTTTATAAAACTTCAATAATAAATATAAACTCTTAAAATTTCATAAAACCCCTGCAATCAATGCTCCATGTTTCTGAGACAACTTCAATCAAGCTATGAACATGCTTATCAAGCCATAGAGGTTCCACCTCTTTCTCTCATAGAGGAATTAGACCATGTCATGATTTATAAAATATATTTATAACATATGAATATGAAATTAAATAATTTAAAACCCATATTTTACTTCAAAACTAATCCAAGAGACTATTCAAAAGAATAGTGAAAGGGAAAGAGGTTTTATGCAATAAATACCTTCTTAGGAAGAGTTATTAAATTATAAAAAGGAGAAAATTAGCCTCTAAACCCTTAAAAAATTCATAAAGACCATTTCTATCCATTATTTATTGAGGTTGAGAAACAGGCCCAAGAATAGACCCCTCTCGGATGCATAGGCTATAGTGCCCTACTGTCACTCTTAGTGATTGTTAATAAATATGTGGTAACCAATACATGAACTAATTATACTAATTTCAATATTACTCAAACCCCTAAAAATAGTCAATTTTTTATATCCTAACTCACTCTCCTCTTCTTTTACTAAGCATTTGAAAACTACCCTTCTAGGCATGCAAGAAAGGTCAAAAATGGAGTGAAGTTGGATTTTGAAAATTTTCAACTAAAACTTCCACCAAACCAATTATATGACCTTTAAAGGACCCAATTAATCCTAAATTATTATTTTATCATAAAAATCCTCTAAAAACCAAAGTGAATGCCTCAAAAGTCTTATTTTTGCACTGAAAATGCTATTTTCATCAAGGAAATCTAAATGAAATTATTGAGTCTCTAAAATGTCTTATGATGTGAAAAAATATGTAATAAATTCTCCTTATGATTATATACTATCAAAACCTTCTTCAAATGGCACAAATGGCTAGATTTTGCATAGAAATGAGGCATAGAGTTAGTCCAAAAAGTGATCAACCTAATTATTCATTTTTTATGGATTTAATGTCCTTGAAATATGATATAAAACTCATAAATACAGTCCAAGATCTTCTTACCAGTGAAAAATGACTCGAAAAGCCAAAAAATGACTAGAAAACACAAGACAAGTGAAGGAAAGGACCTTAAATCACCTAAACAACCTTAAGACCTGCTAACCATGGATTCTTCAAGGAATTTTTAGGACCAATTACTAACTCACAAGACAAACTAGTAGGATATGAAAAGTTTTGAATGGTATGGGTGATAATTTTACTTGTGAGGTCAAAATTATCAACATTTTGGTGACTCAATTGGGAAGCATGCCTGCTATGCTTGAGAACTAGACCATATACATGACATTTGGACTCAAAAAATAAGGACAAGTCTGATCGATGAATACAAGTACAACTTTTGATTTGAAATAAGACAACTCCTTCCTCCAAAATAAGAAGGGAAACACACAAAATAGGAAAACTAACTAAACACTTATTTGAGACAAAACATAAATAAACTAATGTGCTTGAATAGAACTTAGAGGAAAACAAACTATGTACAAGGAACTTAGCTCTTCAGTAGTAATGTTTCAGATGTATCCCATTGACTGGGATTAGAAGTTTCTCACCATCCTTCTTTATAAGTTGGAAGGCATTGTGGGATTTGTAGCTGGAGATTGTGTATGGGCCACTCCAAAGGGAATAAAACTTTATGTGTCTTCCTAGTTTAACTATATCCTCATCTCACTTGAGGACCAAATCTCCTTCTTTAAAACTTCATGAAGAAGCTTCTCTATCAAAATCTCTCTTCAGTTGTGCTTGATGAAATTTCATGGCTAGCATGGACTGATTTCTTACCTCTTCCAACTCCATAAGATTAGCATACCTGATCTCTATAGGTTTATTCTCCAAAAACTCAAGTTGATGCATTAGTTCTAAAGCAAGAAACTCAAGAGAAATGGGTAACCTTGCTTCCTTACCATATACCAACTTGTATGGAGAGTTGGTTATTGATCTATTATAGGTGATCCTATCAGCCCATAGAGCTAACTTCAACTTGAGATGCCATGACCTTTGATTATCTTCAATAGTCCTTCTTATGATCTTCAATAGGTTCTTATTTGTGAACTCAGCAAGGCCATTGCCTTGAGGATAATAGTTTGAGGAAGTGCTAAGATAAATTCCATGTTGGACAACCCATTCGCTGATCCTAGTTCCCACAAAAGCCATTGCATTATCAAAAATAATAGTTTAATAAACTCCAAATCTAGTAAGCAAACTTTCATAGAAATCTAGAACATTGGTTTCATTTATTTCTTTCAATGCCACTGCTTCTATCCAACATGTGAATTAATCTATACCATTTAGAATCCATTTATGTCCTAAACTTGAAAGAGGATTTATTAGACCAATAAATTCCAATCCCCATT
Source organism: Torreya grandis (assembly GCA_037957365.1). NCBI lineage: Eukaryota > Viridiplantae > Streptophyta > Pinopsida > Cupressales > Taxaceae > Torreya > Torreya grandis. The sequence goes on from JARHVA010000041.1 coordinate 9,057,724, forward strand.
AGTCAAATGGCTAATCCATTGCAATTGGTTGGAGAGGTAAGGCTGTAAGTTTCACTTTCCTTACAAACATAGCACATTGTTTGCATTTCCTAACCCGTGCATGGAAATCACCAAATATACTAGGCCAATAGTACCCACCTCTCATGATCTTAAGGGCTATATTTCTTGTAGAAAAATGTCCTCCACCATGTCCATCATGGAATTATTCAAGCAATCTCTGAGTTTGGCTTGGCACTATGCATCTTAGCAACATACCATTGATATATTTCTTGAATCAAACACCATCAACAAGAAAAAATGGAATTGATTGCAACTTGAAATATCTTCTTTTTAAAGCACTTAGATGAGAGGGATGAATACCATCTTGGAGATATCTTACCAAGTCATGAAACCAGCTAGAAGGTGAGGTATGACCAGCTGCAACCTCTTCATCATTTGACACCAAAATAACCTCATTAGTCTCTTGAAAGTCTTGAGCTAGATGCTCACAAAGTCTTTTTCCTCTATTTAGCTTGGTGACCTTAATTTTCACATCATACTCCATTACTTTGGTTATCCAACTAGGTCTCTTCTCATTTATATCTTTGTTCAAAAGGAACTCCTTGAAGCTTGGATGGAAAACCATTAGGTGTATCTTATTGTTAGACAACAAGTATCTAAAAATTTTGAGAAACCTTATAATTAAAAGTACATGATTTTCAATAAAAAAGTACCTTATTTCATACTCTTCCAAGCCTTGAATAAAGAAGGCTATTGGCTGCTCCAAAGCCTCATGATTTTGTTGCATAAGAATGCCTAAAATGGTGTCAATGTTAGCATATGTGTACAAAATGAAATCTATTGTGAAATATGTATTTATAAGTCTAGGATCACTAGCTATGGCCTTCTTAATCTCCTCAAAACTCTTTAATCCTTCTTTGGACTAGTTGAAACTTTGATTCTTATTTAACATGGTTGTAAGGGGCTTTGCTAAAGTGGTAAAATCTAAAATATATCTCCTTATGAAATTGATTTTCCCTAAGAAGCTTTGCAAAGCTTTTTTATGCTTAGGCAAGGAGAGTGCAAGAATGAATTCTACCTGTTAATAATCTATGCTTAAACCATACTTTGAAACCACATGTCCAAGGAGCTTACCTTCATGAATCGAGAAGACACACTTTTTGGGATTTAGAGATACCCCAAATTGCCTACATATTTTAAACACTTGCTTGAGATGAACCATGTAATCACTTGCACTCTTTAAAAATACTATTATATCATCCAAATAAACAAGTACAAACCTATTAATAAGGCCTTGGAATGCCATATCCATGGCTCTCTGAAAGTTTGCTCTAGCATTGGATAAACCGAAGGGCATCTTTTTGTATGCAAATGTTCCCCACTTGGTTGTGAAGGATGTCTTAAATTGGTCCTCTTCCTTGACCAAAATTTTATTGTAGTCACTATATCCATCCAACAAGGAAAACCTCTTTGAACCTACAACCAGTTATAAAATTTGTTCCATTGATGGTAATGAATAGTGATCTTTAAGTGAAGCCTTGTTCAAATCATGGAAGTCAACACACAGTCCAATCTCACCATTCTTCCTCTGTACCAGAACAAGATCTACCACCCAAGTTGAGTGCTTTATTGGAAATATAATAGCTAACTTTATGAGTTTGTGAAGCTCATCTCTCATCAAAGGCTCAATTTTAGGATTAATGGGCCTTTGTCTTTGTCTCACTAGTTTAGTTTTAGCCTCTAACTCAATGGTGTGTTGAGCTAGACTTGGGTCAAATCCCTTGAGATCACTATATTTCCATGCAAATACATCAATAAAGCTTGTACATAATTCAATGAAAGCTTCTTTTTGTGAAGAAGTGCATACTTTACCCAACTTCAAATTCTTACCAGCTGCAATCTCTACATTAGCATAGTGCTCTTCTTTTGTTGAGAAGGATGACTTCTCCTTCCTTAACTCATCATCACCACTAAAAATGCTCTCAAGTGTGACCAATCCCTTGGGTAACTTATTTGTTTTTAGTTCTACAATCTGATCACCATACTTTTATAAGTACTCTGATTGATTTCTTGAAGAAAACTCAGCGTCTTCTTGTAATAATCTCACAATTTTATTGTCATCTTCAAACACTTACAATTATCTGGAATATAATGCCTTATAGCCACCTTTATGTGTGACTAAATTTTTTCACTTTTTATATCAGCTGGAATACTAAATTGTGCCCCAATGGTAACCAACCTATCTACATGTTTATTCTCATCTCTTAGCATTGTCTGAATATTAAAATCTTGAAAATATTCAAGTAATTCCCATATTCTATGCTTATAATATATAATCAAAAAAAAATTCATACATTTAAACCTCTTACTTTGTGAACTATGAGTTCACTATCACCAAAAACTTGTAAGGTGTTGACTTTCATCTTCCTAGCCCACTACAAAACCGTGGACTAGTGCCTCATACTCTACAGCATTATTTAAAAAACCAAAATGAAACTTAATAGAAGAGAAATAATTTTACTTTTTTGGAGAAACCAACATCATTCCACCCCCGGTATCATGTTTATTCCTTGATCCATCAAAGTATAATTTCCATAAACCTTCACTAGATTCATCATCCTTAACCATGGCTAGAATTGGTGCATCATTCTCATGAAGGAAATACACACCAAGTCCTTATTCAATTAGATTATAAGGATCATGTTCATGCAAATTAATTCCCACTCATCAAGAAACAAATTTGTAACTCCATCCAAAGATGATTCATTTTCTACTCCACTAGTTTCTAGCACCTCATCCGAGATGATACAGTTAGTGTTCACAACACTTGGCATATATGGATCCAAATGGAAATGTGAAATGGACTCAAAATTTATTATTACCTTGGTTTTATACCTATTTTTTAACATTAAATAAGTCTAATCAGCTGATAAATACCCCCCAATCTTTGAGGTGAAGTCTCTTGAAAGGCATATAGCAAAGTAAGGGCAAGTCTACCACAACAACATCATATTGAATAGTAGCATTGGGACATGTAGTATCAATTTTAGATCTTTGATGATGCCTAAAATATTTTTTGGTGACCCATCCAATTGTAATACCCCCTTAGTATTTGGCTCATAAACAAGGCCAAGCTTATTTGTAATCTGCTTAGGCATAACAGTGCTACTGGCTCCACTATCCACCATACAGTTATAAACCAAAGTATCACCCACTATCAAAGAAAGGTAGAAATGAGGATTTTTATTTATTTTTACCTCATTTTTTTCCACCTTTATGATCTTATGTACCTATTTTACTTATTGCTTAGTTGGCTGATATAAATTAGTTAAGATAACACCTTCTTTTTCAACTAGTTTTGGAGATAATTTGAGAGCAACAGCTCTTGAATGAGCATATATTTTTGTCTTGGAATAGAAATATAATCCCACATTATAATTCTGATATTATATTTCTTCATCTGATCCACTATACTGAAATGAGACCCGCTAACCTTTGGATGCACTTTCTAAAGCACTAGTTGCTCACAAACTAGAGGTATTTGATGAACTTTACCAACCTTTGTATTCTGATTTTTCTATGTTATAGGGGTAGCAAGTTGATATTTTGTACTCTTAAAAACAATTTTAGTAGTAATTCAATCATTTATCACATCTTTAGACTCATCAATGGCTCTTCTTTTATCTCTAGTTACAGCTGTAACTTGACCACTTGTATTGTTAGTTTTAACACCCTAAGTAAAATCAACATGATCATCCATTTGCTAATTTACATTAATGGCATTGGGCTTACCTTAAAATTATTGAATCTCTCCTTGTGATGTCAAACTTGTGTCTTGGTACTGACCTTTTTGAAAAGAAAACTCTTCTTATGTCATTTGTGGCATAGTGATGTTTTGTGATACCAAGGCTTGGTTTTGAGCATCATTGAGATCAGAGGGCTGCCAACCTGAATCCTACATCAAGTTGTTCTAAGGTGGGATGGGAACAATGGCTTTTTAAGTGGAAGGAGTATTAGGATCAAGGGTATCATATGGCTTATCTAGAGTTATGGCTCCTTGTGCTTGGTAAGGTGGTTTATTCTCTCTAAAATCTTGATAAGGAGGCCTTTGATCTTTGAAGAGCTGATAGTTAGTCTAATTTTGTTGTTGATAAGGCCTATTAACCTAAAATTATTACATCTTGAGTTATACTATTTCATTCCCAAAGGATTGTATCAAGCCTTTTAACTCTCCTATATCACTAACTTGAATAGTAGAGGCTGCAATTTGAGCTTGAGGTGATGGAATAGGAGATAAAAATGGAATTTGAGGAATTTGAGGGGCTCATATAGACTTTAATTCTAGGAATATAGGCATTAGATGCCTTGGAAAAAGCTTACCAACTTGCATCAAACTATTCTCTACCCTTAGTTCAACCTCATAAGCATCTGATAATATAGTACCACCCATCAATTGTATCATCACACTAATGTTAGAGTTAAGGGCTTTCAAATAGTATAGGAATGCATATTCAAGAGATGGCCTAATCAACACAAGTATCCTAGTCTATGTCTTTTGGAATCTGAGGTTAAAATTAGACATGAACTGATCCAAAAATCAAAAGGTTTTGGTTGAAAGATAATTCAAGAAACAAGAACAACATAATTGTAATAATGATATCTCTGAGAAGAGATGTTTTATTGCTCAAAATTACAAATACAACATATGCCTATCTTTGGAAAGAGATGCCTGATTTCTATTTTGGGTTACATATTCATTTATACACATTTTTAAGGTAGGAGGAGGATGTGGAAGGTCACCAATATTGAGGGAGATTAAGTGGTTCGACTTCCACAATTTACAACAATACAGAATTTAAGGAATTACTATTTTTAGACTAAACTATTAAAATTGAAATTTGGGGCACTTTCATTTGGTTTTTGAGGGTTAAACCCACCAAGTTAAGCTTTGTGCCATCTCAAGATATTCCCCTCATTCTTATATTTTCAACGGTTCAAATGAGGAGTCAAATGGAGCTATGGTGCAAAAGGTATGGCTCCCAGAAGTTCTACCACCAATTGGGGTAGAATCATCACCTGAATTGTCACCTGAAATATTTCTCAGATCATGAACTTATGAGGACCTCTCTTTACAGTAGTTAACTATTCAATAAAATATAGATGATCAATTTTTTCCTCAAATTGACTGACTAAAGCTACACCCAATTGATCCCAAGTAGTAATGGAGTTCAGTGGAAGATTTTTATACCACTGCAATGTTTTTCCTTTGAAGGAAGCAAAAAGTAGTCTAAGAGTTACATTCTCCTAAACAAAATTATGGACTAAATAGAGTTTAACTACATCATGGATGTGCTCAATAGGTTTTGTTTTATTTTATCCTAAGAATAATGGGATACTCTTGAGAGAAGACATAGGAATATCATCAAACTAGGTTAAATTCAGTGGGTTACCTCTATTGAATTGAACAAAAACCTGGTTTTTGATAGCCATTGGGATAGTTGGGATTGTATTGATTAGAACAGTAGGATAACCAAGAGACAAATGTTGATTTTGAGGATATGGATTTGTACTACTAAACCTTGATCTTTTATATGATGTAGAAGATAACTTAATGAATTTAAAAGGAATACATTTGCTAACTGATCTTGTGGTAACCTTTGGCATGAAAAAATACCTAAATGATGCTATGAACTCTGAAACCTAAAGAATATTTATATTTTTATGAGGATATATATTCTCTTCTACTACAAATACTTCTCCTCAGCTCTAAACTTTAGCTATGCCAAGGAGTAAGTGTCCTACTGGGCATGCCAAAAACTGTTGTCAATCAGGAGTGTGCCCTTGTGAGAAAGTGTGCAATTCTTCACTCCTATTGGAACATGGAATCTCTCAAAAGTGTGGGTGAATTAAAAAGGAATATAATATATAGATATGGATAGTTCCCTTAGTGATCTCACTAAAACTTACTTTTAAGCTACTACTTACTGATTCTGACAGGGAAAAGGGTGTAAAAGACAATAAAAATGGATGAAACTAAATGAAACTTAAAATAAAAGGTGATGCACCAATTGTTTTTTGAACTCCAATTCTTTAAATTACACTTATATGAAAGATAAAATATTACACGCACATTCACTACACCTAAGTAAGATTTCAACATCAATATTTCATTATAAGGACCTTACAAACTCAACCCATGCAATGAAGGACTGAACTCACATCTAATACATGAACTTAAGCTTGATTTGGATAATGATAATGACCTTTAGAACATCAAAAATATCTCATTAAGGTAAAAAACTAGACTATAACTAAGGAAAACAAGTATTTCACTAAGTTATATCAATGGCAAACACATACACTTCACTCAAAAAGACCTGAAAATGGTGGAATTTTGCTTCTTATTACTCTCAAAAGGTGAATACAAATTTTGGTAGCCTTTACACACAATCTAAATATCAAATATTCCTATAATTGATCTTATCAACTTGGAATTATTTGAAACAATCTACAATGCTTTATTCCCACATGACCACTCATGTGAGGCACTTGTATGTATTGATTGGTATTAGAGTTCAGGCAATGAAGTTAAAAAATGAACCATTGCATGGTGTATGTAGGATTATTTTAGAGTTATATGAGTAAAAAATTATACCAAAACCTTGATCACACTTCAATAATAAATATAAACTCTTAAAATTTCATCAAGCCCCTACAATCAATGTTCCACGTTTCTGAGACAACTTCACTCAAGCTATGAACATGTTTATCAAGCCATAGAGGCTCAACCTCTTTCTCTCATAGAGGAATTATAATATTTCATGATTTATAAAATCTATTTATAACCTATTAATATGAAATAAACTAATTAAAAACCCATATTTTACTTCAAAACTGATCCAAGAGCCTGTTCAAAAGAATAGTGAAAGGGAAAGAGGTTTTATACCATAAATACCTTCTTGGAAATAGTTTTCAAATGATACAAAGGTAAAAATTATAATAATTACCCCTAAAAACATTACCCAAAACCATTTATCTCCATTATTTATTAAGTTTGAGAAACAAGCCCAAGAATAGACCCCTCTCAGGTGTATAGGTTATAGTGACTTGTTGTCACTCTTAGCGATTGTTCATAAATATGGGGGAAATAATATATGAACCAATGCCACTAATTTAAATATTACTCAAACCTATAACAATGTGAAAATTTTTATATTCCAACTCTCTCTCTTCTTCTTGTACCGAATATTTGAGAACTGCCCTTCTAGGCATGTAAGAAAGGTCAAAAAAATGGAGTGAAGTTGGATTTTTAAATTTTTTCATCTAAAAATTCCTAAAAAAAAATTATATGAACCTTTAATAACCCAATTAATCCTCCATTATTCTTTTCTCATAAAAATCCTCTGAAAACCAAAGTGAATGCCTCAAAAAGTCTTATTTTTACACTGAAAATGTTATTTTCATCAAGGATATATGAATATAATGATGTAAAATATTTTATTGAGTATTTAAAATGTATTATTAGGTGAAATAATATTTAATAAATTTTCCTTTTGATCATATACTATCAAAACCTTCTCTAAATGGCACAAAATGGTCAGATTTTGCATAGAAATGAGGCATAGATTTAGTCCAAAAAGTGATCAACCTAATTATTAATTTTTTAGGGATTTAATGTCCTTGAAATGTGATATTAAACTCATAAATATAATCTAGGCTCTTCTTACTAGTGAAAAATCACTTGAAAGGCCAAAAAATGACTAGAAAGCACAAGATAAGTGAAGGAAAAGACCTTAAATCACCTAAACAACCTTAAGACCTATTAACCATGGATTCTTCAAAGAATTTTTAGGAATTATTACTAACTCACAAGACAAATTGGTAGGAAATGCAAAGTTTTGAATGGTAGGGGTGACGATTTGACCTGTGAGGTCAAAATTATCAACAGTTATAATTAATTAATATTTTTAAATTCATGTTTTTGGATTTCATAAAGACTTCTCTTGGTATGTCTAATAACTACCAATTTAACCTCTTAATATTTACTTCTTATAATATTAATAGTTGTGTGAGTGGTATAACAAATATATCATGATGTTTTGGAAGTAAAAGGGATAGGATCAAATAAATTATAACTTCTACGAATTTAAAATATTGAGTTAATGTTTAAATTTACATTTAAGAATTATTTTTCTCTCCATATTATATTTCATGTTCTTAGCTTATGTAAAAAAAATTATCCCATGTTTAGTATATTTCACTTGTACTATGAGTATTACAACTTAGCTTAGCATAATATTATGCCATAGAATAAGGTCATTATAACTTGAAACTCTAAATATCCCTACTTGAATCGACAATAGTATTGTATCATAGTTTGTATTTCTAAGGAATTAGGTGAGCTATAAGGTGTTTGAGCTTGGGAATATGAAATAAAAATTTAAAATCAAAACCCTAGTTAGGTAATTAATATCACCAATGGAATCTTACAATAATTCTATTCTTATTGCTATTTAGAACTTGAATGTATTTAAAATTATTCAAAGAGGAATGGAATTTCATGTGATAAATTTGACTACCATCTCTTCAGCATTATATATTCATTTCTTGACTTATGAAGTCAAGTGCACTTAATTATTAGGAAACCAATTAATTGTTTAGGCAATAACATTGTTATAAAAATGTTTATGATTCATGAACTTAGTGATCAATTATTAAAAATAAGAATTTAGTGGTCTCATATTACCTTGGACACACATGAATTTAACATATTATAAATAATTGATCATGTTAATATATAGTTTCCCTATACTTTGGTATGATATATTTATATCCATAAATAACTAGATTTTACATGTGAACTTTAATATGGGAACCTTAAGATATGTCTCTTGTCACTTAATGTATCAGGGAGTTAAAAAGACCATTTGATTAGGCTTTTATTATTATAAATAATGTGACTATGCAATAAAAAATAAATTCCCTCGAGTTTAAATGTGTAATTAGAATGGATGAGGTTATTATAATGTTTCTCCTTTTGATGTCTTTTATATTGATAATATTATTGTTTTATTATTTCATAATACAAGGAGTTCTTTTACTATTCTCCTAAATGGTGATCCACTTGGGAGGTTACAACCTCGCAAATTTTCTCATGGTCAAGTTCACTCTAGGAAAACCTTATTACTCTTATGTGTTAAATCATGTAAGTTATAAGTGCTTGAATTATCTTCACTAGATAGTTTTAGATGTGATATTTACATAGTATGTTTGTCTCATCACCTATAACCTTGTCTTAGATTGAATACATTTTCTTGAATCGAGATTATGTAAAATCCTAGACCTTGATCCTAATAATCTAAAAATCATAATTAGACTTGAATCACGAATTGAAGTCTTTGAGATAATCGTAAGTTTGGGAGATAAATTCATTTGAACCTTGTCACCACCATTTGAATTATGAAATCTTGGGCAAACTTAAGGGTGTGAATTATTAATACTTCTTATAATCATTTTCAATATTTTTTTAATGTATGATCAATCCTTACACTAATATATCATGATAAGCGCTTCTATAATTGTGGTGGAAAACTCGTCAATATATTATCATTCGATCTAAGGACACATTTTTAACTTTTTCTACTAATATAATCCTAAGATATGAAAAACTTAGTTTTGGTTATAAAAAATCCAATGCATTTAACTGAACCAATAATAATAATTGGTCATTGTTAAATGCCCAGGAGATTATTAACCCTTGTTGGGTATTAAACTCACATTAGGAATTTTGAGATTTCAACCAACTATCAAAATCATGGTTTGGGTTGATTATAATGATAGATATAGATACTCTTTGAAATGATAACAATATTATAAGAAACCTAGGAGTTTGAGTTGGATTTGGGGATGATTTACCTTTGTCTGATTTGTAAACTATTTGTATCTTTGGAAAAATGATATCTTTCCTTTAAGTGGAAAATCATAGCATGGCACATAAAGATTGGTGTGTTTGGATATTTAAGATAAAATAACTTTTAAGTTGATCAATTAATGCAAATACATATTGGAAGATAAATATTTTATATTAGGAACCTATTTAACACACTTGTACATTAATTTGATTTGGTATAATGAAGTATAATGAAAGATAAACCCATGATAAGTAGTTGAATACCATTTGGATGGGTACTACTTTAAATATATATGATAATATAATTGTCATCATTTCATCTTCTTATGGGTAATAAACACTTTATGAAGTCATATATTTATGATTAAAATATGGTTCTAATCATCACATTTTATCTTTGGATTAAGCCTTGGATTGACGACACAGTTATGCTTGACATGCACAAAATATTGATATTGGAATTAGTGTTTGGTCCAAATTTAGAGTTGTATGTAGTGGAAATATACTATGTGTGTAAAATAGATAGATTAGATTAAAATACTATGAAATGATTTGACTAACCCTAGCATTGTGAAATGAACATTTGAAACTCTGTATGTGTGGGTTATAAAAATTTACAAGGTTACAAAAAATGATCCATGATTTTAGCTACAAAGAATACCTTAATACTAGAGCTAGAATACGTTAATAGGTCACCTAATATTTTACAAAAATCATGTGATCTTATGAATATACCTTTATGCATATTAGGAATGGCATACCATTATATATCACATTGTAGTGGGGAATTACATGCCAAATCACTCTATCTTTTTAGATTATGTCTCTTTTATCAATTCTTCACCTTTAGCACCTTCGTGGAAGGGTAGGACCACTCTCAGTGTTTGAGAGGAGTGTGGAGGATATAAAATCCTATATGTTTGTAGGAAAATCCATTTAATATTATTCTCCCTCTTCTATTTTCTACTTGGTCTTTCAGTGATAATAATGATCTGTAGAGCATTAACATATTTATTCACTTCACAAGGATTATTTTACATGTGACAATTTTAGATAGAAAATTTTACCTATTGAGTCTTGTATATTCACTATGGAAAATGAAATCATGTAATTTGTAATGATGTTGTAAACACTTTAATCTATTGTTCACTTATGGTTATATTTTAGTTTGTATGTTATTTGATACAGAACTATTGGATTAACAAAATATGAAATATTACTTGCCTGCGTAGATATTATTGCATTTGTACTTGAAATGGATAAAATTATGTATTATTAGCCACTTATTATGAATGGTTTCTCTAAAATTCTCAAAATGAACAAAAATATGAATTGTGAAAATATCATTAGGCATAAACTTCATAATGGAAGTATATTTAAATATGTCCTAATGCATACTTTAATTTTATTGTAACTTGGTTTAAATGTGTAAACATGTAATTAAAATTTATAGTGATGGAAACCAAAAGAATGGTTGACATGGAAATTGATTTCATATGTAATCACAAATTTTGTACATAGTAGTACTATGAAACTTTTATGTAAATAGAATTAAGAAGTACATTTGAAATAAATTGACTATAATTTAGTTATTACATATGATTGGTTTATGATAAAATTGTTTACTAAGGGAAGGAATCAGTAAGAAAAATTTTGGGGTGATAACATGAATAACTTTATTAAAAAAATCTAGTATATTTTTTTGATACCTAACTAGATGGTTATTATAGCGAGCTCATGGGTTTCTCCAATTTATGTGGGTAAAAAAATATTAATATGGAACCTGGGTTGAGTTATTTAAAAGCTAAAAAAGGTAGACTATATCTCTCTAAACCTATGTGCTCAAATCTTAATGTAGCTTTTAGATCTAAAAATCAAGGAAAAATGAGTTATTTGTAAGTAAAGTGAAGATATTGCATGTGTGAGTTAACTAAATCTTGAATAAGAGCTTGTTGGATTTAACTTAGAGGAAATTAAAATTGGTTTAAACATGACTAAGAGTAAAATGGAATAGTAGGGAGTCAAGTGTAATGGAAAAGGATTAAAAAACATCGTCTAAACATACACAATGCATAAAAATGTGTGTCCTGGGAGTGAGTTTCAAAGGGCATGAAATGGTGGAAAAATCACCACAACCACCATGGTAATTATAAAAAACACATTGGTGGTTTTCAAAACCACCATGGTGGTGGTACAAACTATCGAGGTGGTTGCGTAAAATGTTGTGACAATTTCATTGTACCACATGAAAATCTAGAGTTTGAAGGAAAAGACTTAGAAAAATGTAAATTTGACACTTTAACAAGGCCATAGAAGAGGGAAAATATAATAGAGAAGGATAATATTTATCAAGATTGAGTGGTATTCATACAGGTCCTTGCATCATTATTAGATGTCATGAAATGTTTTAATGTGCAAAATTTAAATGCATACATATTGCCCCTTGGGGAGATGCTTTACCATGAATTAGCGAGGGTGTTTTTCCAAAATAGTGGCACATTGAAAATTAAAGTGAGGGTTAGGAAACTTACCTTACTTACATGTATGTTATAACAAAGCCAATTGAGACACCTTTTTGACTTGTAAATAGAAGAGAAGAATCAAGTGCAATTTTATGATGAAAACAGAAAATATAATAATTGATTAAAACATAGACAAGCATTACTTACCATTTATGAGGGGATTAAAATACTACCCATATGGGGTTTTGAGAAGTGAGTGGTAATGTATGTTTGTGTCTATACAAAAATAGCTCAGTTACATCAAATGCTCATGCTCATTAAGGGTAGAAAATTGGTATGTGATGGCATCTAAAGAATATCTGAAATTGAAAAAGATAATGTAGCAAAGTTTTTGGTCTGTGTAGGCTATGGAAATGGGTTAAACTAAGGTTTGATGACTCTAATATTGTAGTTAGATATATCATGTTGGAATTTCCTAAATGGTGCCAGTTACCATAGGTGTCTCCCTTTGTCAGTAGTGTCTAGTGGCCTCAATTGTTATTTTTCAAATTTTGAAAATATCCATTAGGTTGACCTAGACACATTTCATGGGTCGATTATGGAGAGGAATTATTAAAGAGTAAACTATATACATAAATCATCCTTAAGGTTATTAAGGACCTTCGATCATCACTACACCTCTTAGACATCTCTCACTATCTTGGAGCATTACTCAAAATGGATAAACACATTTAAAATCCTCAATGAGTATCCCTATAGTAGTCCATAAAGCCAAATATTAATTCAAAGAGGTTAAATTGGCATGGTGCCAAATGTCAAAGATCAAAGATAATACTACATTCTATATTGTTCATGATTTTTCACATTCACACACACACTTTTGTGGGATAAATACATGATGTTTGATCCCACTTTGGAGTATTAGAATGTAGGTAATGCTTAGCCATTCAATGGGGAGTGGTTGGAGTCAGTCTAATCCAAAATGCTAATCCCTTTTTAAGGTATCTTGTGACCAATAAATCACAATTAGGTTTTTGGAAAAAGGAGATAAAAAGCATGCATAATCACATGGGATCAAGGAGTTCGCACATACATAAGCAGATATCAATGGCATGAAAAATGATCCTAGATGTTGTGAATTCCCATTATGCACATGTACACTGTCAATAAACCATGATATTAACAATTTTTACAAGCATATAACCTTGAATGATAGTTTCTAGATATTATTTCATCCCCAATTTTAAACCTGAGCACTTGATGAAACATTTCCTAATCATTTCCATATCACGTGACATCTTTTATGAGTGATAGACAATTATAATTAGCTAAGTAACTAGTCATTTTATTGTCTAGTCGATTATAAATCAATTAGTTACAATACCTATTATCTCATTTCAATTTATATTATTGCATTTATTATCATCATTTTTTTAATATGATTTAGTGCATATTTTTTTAATTTTATATCTCTTAGGTGTAAAATAACCAAAGCACAAAGTAAACACTAGGAGGAAGGCACATGTAAGCAACAATACAAATTAAAAAAAAGCTATGTACAAGACTATGGTATAATAAATATTTCAAAAGGTGTATCAATGATTCCCACATGTAGGTCAACAAGGTTACCATATGAAGCTTTCAATCCCTAGATCTAAATTAAAAAAATGGATGTATTACTCAATGTATCAGAGAAATGATCACAATATGTGTAATAAATATCATTATTGGTAGGAATAATGTGTGTATAATATGGTGTAGGAATATTTGTGTTTGCATAATAAGGAACTACTAAAGATTATGCTAGAATAAAATGTATTATAATAATTGGAATATTTATCAAGTCAATCTTAGGATTAGAATGTCGAGGTACTACATGTATCAAAGGTGTAATCATATGGAATATAACTCAAAAAACTTGCAAAGTATAAGGAAACATCTTTGGCTCAAGTATATTAGGTGCACAATTTGACTATATAAGTTGGTGAAGGAGTTTTAGGGGCCACCTTAGGATAAATGATCTTCACATTTAAAGGTGCACTAGGTGGTTGATGAGTAGGTTTCTTATAGGGTGAGACATAAATAGTGTAGAATTTCTTGTTGTAAACAAGCTTAAGGTGATCATGAGTTGTTAAATATTACTTTTATTTATTTAATCCAAAGGAATCTAAGCATATATATTGTATGATCCTAAATTAGGTATAACATAGAACCAAACCAAGCATGTGCTAGGTCCAACTGTGAGTGGGAGTGTAATACCACCTAAGGATGTATGCTCATGTCCATCACAATTATGTAATGATGTGGCCACATTGCATATGTATCTATGTGTGAATCCTCTACTAGATAATATTGACATCGAGATAATATTTGCACTAGAATCATTATTAATCATAATGTCATGCATGATAGAAGAATTATAGTTGAAAAACCCATATACATATATAGGACCATTGTTTGGCCCATTCCTATGAATTATGGGATCGTACAATACAATAGAATATGGTTGATTTTTAAATCTCACTACCATTTCAATGATGTTATCTAATACATGCTCGAGTTGTGTAAATGATGTTATGTGTACATTTTTTACTTTCCCTCATTATGGTTTCACAATGGGTTGTTAAATATTTTTAAGTGTTGATTGGGTATTATTATTGTTATTAATTTATTTAAATCATAATTATGTCATTTTATCATAATGGTGTTGATATTGATTAGTTTTTGAATCTTACTATGCAATTTGTAATAATTATTGGTTGAATTATTTGATCCTCGATGATAATCGCAAAATGCATTAGGATTATAACTCTTAGGTATGCTTGGATCCCATTGACATGGTACAGATAAATAAATGGCATTGTATTACAGTTTCCTCTTTAGTACTTGATTAGGTGGGTTAGGTAGTCTTGTGAGCTCTATTATTTCCTTGGGCACTAAAAATGTAATCCTATCTTGTGATACTACGTTCAAAATTTTTTCCTGATTCTTAGCTTAAAAGTTAGGTGTGTCATTGGTATTCTATTTGAATGTTAATTTTCCTTGATATTTGGAAGCATTGAATGTTAAATAAATTGATGTGTAATTGTACATATTTGAATCCATAAGCTTAGTCATAATGTTACACAAGGCATGACAAAGGTCATCGAATGAGTCATAATTGCTGAACATAACCTTGTCTTGGAAAGGATTGAGCAAATTGCTTGAGAATAGGCTTTGAAACTCACTATCACAAAGTGGATGTGAAATCTTAGTAAGCATGGTATTGAATTTAAGAATAATCCATAATGTGTTCATTATGCCCTTGTTTGATGTGAATAATTTATGAAAAGGTGATGTTTTAACTAATGTTTACCAAAAAGTGCACTAAGAAGAGGTCAAGTAGTTCATGAAAATTATGCATTGATCCTTTAGGAAAATAATAGAACCAATTTCAAGCATGACACGCAAGAATTTTAGGAAACATTTTAATCATGAGAAGCTTGTCACGATGAAACCTTAGACAAGATGCAAAGAAATCTTTAATGTGTAAAGAGGGATCCCTTTTCTATTGAATGTTGTGAACTTAGACATATGAAAATACAAAGGTAAAGGATGAGCAAGTACCTCTAAAGCCAAAGGACTATGCAATATGTCCATATATGAAGGTACATGATTAGATTTAGTAGATACTTGTGAGATTTGTGATTTTGTTTGCCTTCATGACATTGAGTTGTTGTTATATGATGGAATCACTAGATGTAAGGTTTGGATTGGTGTGTCATAAACCAAGAGACTGCATATGTGTATTTTTTGGAGGCACATTGGTCTTTGGATTGTCTATATGAGGTGGGGAATTTATATGAGGAATGTTAGACTCATCACCTAATGTAGAAGGGTTAGTTTCATCCATTGGGAGTTATCCAAGCATATGTTTCTTATTTTGAAGATATTGTTGTTTTGCTTTTAAGTCTTGTAATAATTGCTCTATACATGCTAGATTTTGTTTAATTACAACTTTGAAGTTTTATTTGGTTTCCTTCCTATATGGATCAATTTATTCATCATGGTCAAGGTTATTATATGTTTCATCATCACCAGGGTTCATCATTTATATTTACCCTAATTTTGGTTTTATAAAAAATAAGGAATAAACTAATTGTAGTTAAATAGATATAACCATACATGAATGAAAGTACAAATTTTGGATCTATCTAACATGTTATAAAGATAAACAAGTCCAAGTGCCACAATGAAACTAGATTAAGTAATGTAATTGAAAAAGGAATAAGAAAGGATCACACATGATTTCTATTCTAAAAATCTGAGACTGTAGACTGAGTGTACTAATTGTATAAAACTTGTTCTTAAAATTTTTAAATTGTGTTATGCTTGTGGACATACTCGTGCATTATGTAGGTCCATCTTGTATAGGCCTGATCGAGATAGTCCTAGCAAGGCTATGTTTATCTCCATGTCATTGTGTCTATCCTACTAAGGTTTTATGTACTTATATTTTTATGAACTATACATTGTCATTTTCTTGTTATGCATGTACCTTCGCTTCATTGGTTTATTAGGGAAAATGTGCAAAATAGAAGAATCTTCTCTTTGACCTAACTTGACACTCCAAAAACAAACAAAAGTAATGGAGTCAAGAAACTGTCAAGGTAGTGTTGTAAACTATGTAGCATGTATGCAAGAAATCAAACCTCCATGTAGTTTTGTGAGTGTGTGGATGAAATAGCTTGAGTGAGGGTTTTGAACCTCTTCTTTCCTAGAAGTGATAATGTGACTACTACAGTATAATACCCTCCTTTGGTGAAAGAGAAATGATGAGAGACTAAGATATTGTAACTATGAAGGATTTTATTTGATGTTTCGCTCTAGGTTTAATCTTTGATAGTGTAGCTTGTTTTTTTATCTCAAACTTGTAGCTTCTCGTTCTCATCCTCCTAAATGGTTTGAAAAGACCTTGTATATATATGTGACCTAGGATAACTTATGTATGTTAGCCGACTATAGAAATGTATAAAGACAAAGTTAAAGGTGCATAATCAATGGTAAAGTGCTAAAGGGAACAAAATTGTATAATGCGTAGGTTTATCCTAGATGGATATGTAAAATGCGCAGGCATGTCCTAGATAAGAGTTCGGCTTTATTTTTAAAGTAAGGTTGGGTAACAAAGTAAAAATAATTCAAATGTGTTAACATGTACCTTTTTTATAAGTGTTGAGGTGCTTTATAGGCTCAATAGACCAAGTATAAACCTATGTGAGATTAGAATTGTCTTAGAAACAAGCTAAAATATTAAAAATAAAAATCTTATATGAAATTTATGTATTTACAATTATATCTAAAGTATTTTGATGTCATCTAATTCATGTGTAAATATAAAACAAGGGCCGCGTAGTGACTAATCGTTGTCTCAATTGTGTCTATAGTAATAGAAATTATAGTGTCAATTGTATTTAGTTTAGTTAAGGAGTCCCCATTTCAATTTTAGTGGCTAGTCCTTATTTTTTGTCTATCGATGTGACTAGTCGTTGCTTTTAGTCTAACGATGCAACTAGTCCCTACATTTTTTATTTTAGTCTATCAATTGTATTGGAAATTATAATATTACTTCTAAAATAATTTGTATGATATAATAAATATGCAAAAGCTAATAATATTTTAGAAGTTAAGTTGTAAATCAAAAAACATGAGTTTTAATATTAATTAGAGTAATATTACTTTTTTAAATATTATTAAATAAATGTAAATAATTATATTATATAACATGAAAGTTGAATTAAAATAATAATTAAAATTTAAAAAAAAAAAATTATATAATAATAATTATAAATAAATCATGTTGGTGCTTTTTTTAACTAGTTTATTTTAGAAAGTTGAATTTTTACTAGTTAATTTAGAGTTTTTGGATGGAAAGTTTTTTAATTTTAATAAATAATAAGAAGCATAAAGATTGTTATGTAAGTAATTAATAATTATTTTTTTAAAATAATATGAATGATGTACAACTCATAATTTTTTTGGTTATACATGTTAATTAAAAATAAAATCATGTTAATGTTTTTATGAACTAGTTTTTTTAGAAAGTTGAATTTCAAAATTTTTAAATGGAAAATTTTTAAATTTTAATAAATAATAATAAATATAAAGTTGAGTTGTCATTAGCAATAATAATAAGTGGTGGAATTATATATATATATATAGTCCAATCATTAATAACTAAATGAAATATTTCATGAGAACATGTATAAAATATTCTTTAATATTTGATATTAAATTTTAAAATACATAAATTTTTTTACATTTTATTAATTTGTTGAATAAGAATTATTATTTCAATCAATTCTTATAATTCTTTATAAGATAAAGACTAATAATAATTAAAATTGCAACCAACTTCATTTGTTGTTTCACGAGGATAAACAAGTTGACCTACCAAATAATGGGTTAAACATGCTTTTTTTTTTTAAAAAAAAATCAACTCGTGAAAAATACTTTCAAAAGGAATAACAATGCGACGTTAATCCTTTTTGGTTTGACACGATGGAGTGGTTTGACATTTACATTATTTAATATGTCAACTTTAATATAAAGGGCAAAGTGCATTATTTAATATGGCAACTTTAATATCATCTAAATTCATTTGCTATGCACGCACATAACATAGCCCTCCATGCTTTTATCACATTTAATTTGGCATTCTTTCATTGGAAGATGGTTAAGAAATGTTAAAAGAAAGGAAAGGAATTTTTGTTAAAACATTGACAATGTCTAGGATTATAAGCGTCTATATTTCACCTTTTATAAGATTTGTATTTGTAACTTCTTCAAGACTATAGATTCTTCACTATTTAACTAATTTAAGTGTATTTATAATATATTTTTTTAGAAAAGGAGATGGTTAGAAAATATAATATCATTGTTTTGTGAAAGTGATTATTTGTCAAGATATTGTGATTAATGTTAAATGACCAAACACTATTATCGATAGTTTTGGAAAAGTGGATACGATGAGTGAAAAGATGAAATTCAAAATTAAAATGTTTATTCGTTTTTCTAACGGTCTTTTGTAACGTTCTTTCGGCTTGTTGTTGTCTTCTACTTTGGATCTTGATCTTGATAGCTTTGATCTTCCTTTTGAAGAGGAAGATTTAGTGGTTTTTAGGGTGAAGCATTCCAACGCTAGCCCCTCTTTATGCATTTTGTTGTGCCTTCAACGGGAGTGCACAACCTGCCAAGGGTTTTCTCTACTAGCCCTCCTCCAAATCTTCTAACAAATATTGTCTAACAGACGTTGTTGTCTTTCCCCCTCTGATAAATGGCAGTCATCCCTCCTAGTTCATCTCTCCATGTATAAGAGGGGATCTAGGTGTAAAGACATTTGTAACTACGGTCAGGAGCCCTTTGCCTAATCGCATGAATGTGTGTACTTCTACTTCGGTGGTCTCATGCTCCCCTACTCCGGTTACTAACATTCATGAGGTGGTCATGTTTGGGATCTCTCCTGCTCCAGCTCAACCCATCCCAACTGTTGTTATGAAGGAGGGTCATTCTGGTGGGTGTTCTAAGCCTCTATTTTTCTCCATATTTCCCTCCCCTTCTTCTCCTTTCATCCCTATACTTGCTACTTTGGATTCATCGAATAATGGTCGCAAGACTCATTGGGTGCATGCCAAGTGCAAGAATGTTTATAACTTGTTTCACCATTGTTCAAACTTTTACAAATCTTGGATCTTCTCCAGCTCTAAGTCTGGTGCCTCTTCTCTAGTGGATGCATTTTGTGTGTCTTCCCAGACCTCAGCTACATATCTTCTTTTATGAGGTGTCCATATATGTATTGCCATGATTGCTCTTGAGCTAGAAATCCCCAAATCTCCTTTGCTCGAAATGGAAGTTGAAATAGGAAGCAAATCCTTAGGAAATGTGTGGGCTCGTTCATCTCAATTTATGCTCTCTCATCTTGGGCCTCTAAGGCATGGTGCTTCATAGCTTCACCCTCTTTCTCCTTGTTCCATTCTAGTTTCTTATTGGTGGAGTTTTAAAATCTAGCTAACAAGGATTTCATTTGAAACTCCAGCTCGTGGTTCTACAAGAACTCTAGTATCTTATTTTTCCCATAGAACCCATTTTTATTGCCGAAATAGATTCAAACCATTGTTATTTCGATGTGGTTAGGTTATATTATTTCCCTCCCGTGATGAGAACTGAGAAATTCATCAAACTCTTGGTAGACAAAATTGGTTTGTTTGTGAAAATTGATGTAGCATCTTGATGCCTCAGTTTTATCAGATTTTATCTGTACATTGATCTCTCCAGGCCAATCTCCTTCTCGGTCAAGTTTGTCTCCTTGTGTGGTTCGTGGACTTAGCTTCTCAACTATGAATGCCTCCCTTTCCATTGCTTTCATTACCATCATCCTGGACATCACATTGCTAGGTGTCCTTCTAAGTCTTCTAAGCATCTTCAGCAGGTGTAGAAGGAGAAAGATGGAGCTTCTAGCCTTGATTTGACGTGGCATAATCATGAAAAATTATTTCACCCATTTTCTCTTTCCTTGGGTCTCTTGTGAAGATGGGTGTTATTGATGGTTATCCTAAGGATGAGTTATTTCCTACCCCCCTCCTATTTTTCCTCAGATTGTTGAGCTCCCTTCTTTCCTGCCTAGGCCTCCCTCTATCCTAGCGGAAGTTACCTTGAAGGATGATTTGATCTCTCTTTTGGTCCCTCCTCAGGTAGCTGTTTATTTGCTTTCCCTTCTTAGGCCCTCTAAAAAATTTTGATGTGGTTGTCTCCTCAAAGAAGAAAGGGTGCAGATCGAAGGTGGAGTTGTTGAGGGTGGATGCAGATTCCTTGATCTATAATGGCTCTCAATGGACATTAAAGGATCTCCTTTCTTGGCATGGGAAATGAATGGCTTCAGCATGTGGATAAGTCCTTAGGGGTGAGAGGTAGGCAGGCCTTGGCTTGCAGTTGAGGATTATGATGCCCTCATTTTGGGGTTCTTTTAGTTGGCTCCCATTGTTATTTTGTATGAGTTATTCTTACTGAAGTTTGGCAGAAGTTTCACATAATCAACGTGTTTTCTCTTCGTTATTTTTTGTTTGTTATTTGGTGTCTTGTTTTTGTTTTTTTTTGTTTCTTTTTGTTGATGTGCTCCCCTAGTGAGAGGTTATTATTGGCTTTGGTTCTCATTTTTTTATCACATTTCTTTTGCATCTTCTACTTGTTACAGGGACTGAACCCTCAGTTATGCCCCATACCAATTCATAGCTCCGTTCAAAAGCATTTAACCTATCAAATAACAAAGTGATTATTTATAAGCTTGAAGGTCAATGATAGTGATAACAACTTGGGCCCTACCATCAAATTGTCCTAAATTTGAGTTATAAAGACTAACTCTATACTAATAGCCTCTTTTGAGATACCCTTAACTAAAAACAAAAAAAATTCTAAAGACAAGAACCAAAAATTCTAGTAATTATCCTAAATTTAAATCATAAAGACTAACTCTACAATAAGAACTTCTTTTAAGATATTTTTAATTAAAAAATATTTATTTGTCGAGATAGAACAAAGAATTCTAGTACAATTGACTGAAGAAATAATGAACTTTTAATTAACTTATGAATTTGTGGAGAAATAGAATTGTTCTTTAACTTCTTTTGCATTTATAAAACCATTTAAACCCAATGTACAATTAAAAATATTGATTTTTATTTAAAATATTAAATTATAATTCCTCACCTCCTCTTTTGTAATCTTTTAGAAATGTTCATTTAATTTGTTATCACTTATTACTTATATTTATTTGGTTGTTCATATTATTAAATCTTCATATAAAATTGTTGAGAAATAAAGAGAAAATTAGATTATAGATATTATAGTTTAATATTTTATTTTAAAATATAAATTTGATGTTTTTATTTTAATGATATTTTGATATGTGAATTCTCAATTTTTTCTTCCAATTTTATTAGATTTATGAAGAATGTTACTCTTTTATTTTATTTTTTCTTCTTATTTATTTAATATGATTATTTTTTTAAATCATAACTTTCTTTTATTGATTTGATGTATGTTAGAATGGAAGTTAATTAAATTCAAACCTTTAGATTATGAGAATATAATAATATTAATGATATATGTGAGAGTTGGTATTACATAATTAATAAATGGATTGATTTGAGAAATATTTAGTATGTGGGATGCATAATTATAATCTTATTTATTTCTATGCACATTTACATATGTTGTAAGATTGGTCAAGGGAAATATAACATACTTTGTAGTTTCAAATATATTTAGATGATTTTTATTTTTATTTTTAAATTGAAACTAAGCAAGTAAAAAATTATAAATAAAAAGGTAAATTTAGATGAATTATTTTGCATTTAGATACAAGTTATTTGTGCATAAATTTTATACTTTTTACATTATTTTTAAGTGGAAGTGAAAAAATCAAATAATTTTATGTTTGGAAATTCCAGTTAAAAATACATAAATAAAATTTTAATTAATAATATACTTTATGTATCTCTAATTTTTATGTATTATTGGCATCATAAGTATAATGAATTTATTTTTATCATTCACAATTTTTTATAAATGTAAATGATAATGTATAGGAAATGAAGTTGGTCAAGTTTGATATTATAAGGATTGTCTTGATCTTTTTGACACATTTTATCTTATGAAGTGAGAAAATATGAGTTTCACTTTTATAAATTTGTTAAAGGTTCACGAAAGCTAAAAGTTACTTTTTAAAATGAAACTCAAAGTATTAATATAGACTTCTTACAAATTTAAGATTTAAGCATAGTGTACTTTAGATAATAAGGAATTCATTGTAGTCATGGAGATGTGCATAAATGCTTGGAGTTATTTATGTACTCATTTTTCATAGTTTCACATCTTTTTAAGGTCATTTGAATTAGTTGTCAAGTTTGTATTTTATATTGAAGTTTAAATGAGTTCCTTTAAAAATATTGGACGTAAAAAGTAGAGCTGAAAAAATATACAATTCCTTCCATATGTGAAATTTTAATAAAAACTAAGCTTGTATATATAATACTAAAAATTTCAAAATAAATCACTTTGGGATGGAATTTTACATCTCCTATGACTTCAAACATAATTACATATAAAAAAAATATTATCCTAAATTTATAAAAAAAAATTATTTCAATATTAAAAAGGTGATGTATTTTTAAATTTACATCATTAGAATCCTCATCTTTAGTTTAGCATGTTGTGCATTTCTTGATGAATACAACCATGCAACTTTGACCCCAATTTAGAGTGAAATGTATGAGGATGTTATAGATGTATCTATCTTTTATGATTGAGTGTTGAGATCGAGTTATATTGATAAGCCATGATTGAATTTTACTCTATAAATTTATTTCTATCATCCACAAATGTAATGGAAATGGATGTAAGTGGAAAGCGTTTTGAAGTCAAATACTACGAAGTGATTTCTCTTACCTTAAATTTATTTTAAACTTAGAGGCACTAATTTGTTATCTATAATCTACTTATATTAAGTTAAAAGTATTTTGTATATATATTTTTGGTTGTGTCATGTTGATAAATATGTGTATTGGGTTTAGTGTTTTATATTCTTATTTTATATGTTTATAAATGTATAAATAGAGATTATATCTCTTATTCAATTATTCAATTTTAATTGTGTTCTTTGTTATATTTGAGAGGTTTTTATTGTTTAATTATATTTTGACACCACTACGTATTTATGTACTTTTCTTTGTATGTGAATTTAATTCCTTGATTGATTATGGAACTATGTTGTTAGTCTTATAATTAATATAGCTTAGGGTTTTTATTATCTAAAACTATAAAATTATGAATTTTTATTTCTATGAAGGTGTGCAAATATGTGGTGATATCTCATAATACATTTAGTCATATTTTTTGTCCTTTATATAAAATAAATTTTCTAAAAAGAGAGAGATCTAGAAATTTATTATGTACAAGAAAATTTCTAACTTCAAAAAAAATATAACTTCAAATTTAAATTCCTTATAGAATTTGAAGGCAATAAGAACTCATTTGAAGAGATTTGGGTTATGAACATCTTCCAAAAAGAAATATTTTGTATAAGAGAAAGTGTGTTTCTAAAGAAAGCCTCCTTTAAATGCAACATTTTATTTCTCTAATTATATTTTTGGAATCCTCATGAAAAAATTACAAGGGTCAATTTTTTAATCATCTCTTGATACATTCATATAAACCTCCAAATTATGTTCACAGGTTGAGGATCCTTAGTGGAAAGGGGATAACAAGTGGTCGCTTTAACAATTAAGCAATAAGTGGAAAGGGGGTGATTAACATAGCATATGGAGTGTCGTGGAGCTAGAGGCTACAAATAGCATATGAGTTTAAATTTGGGCATTGGATTTTTAAAAACTTGAGCACACCATATAGGTGTTAGGTGAGTAGACTAGCATATTTATTAGCTTGCTTGATACAATACTTTGGGATCTAAGGGGTTGGGATTTCAATTATCCCCACATAGATTTAATGTGACATTTTTTGAAGGTGTGCAATAATTTCACTTGGAATTTTGGGTGGATTTATTGTCATGGTAATTCCATGTGGCACAATTTGATTGGATTTGTATGTGTAACGTGGAACAAATTTTTAAAAAAACAACATTTTGAGATGAGTAGTCAATTATAGATGCTAAAATATAATATGAAATAATTGACAATAACAAGCTTGACATACATTTACTATGCATGACTTGAGCACATATATATGGTCCTAACCCACCATTCTCTCACAACAACATGTTACCTTTTGAGTTTGATCCTTCCATTACGTTACTACACACCTACAGGAACCTCACTATTTGTTTCAAACCTGCTCACTATCCTACACAGACATTTACAAACAATTAGTTTAGTCCACATGTACACAAATTGGTAATGTCATATTAGGTCAATATTGCTAGTTGATATTAATCTAAGTTGATACTGACTTGAGTCAGATGATACCAACCCTCTCCCAAATATGACAACTTTTCAAAATCAAACCTTTCCTTAGAGTCAACCCATATAACTATCATGTTATAGGCATGAAAAATTACTCAATTGGACTCATATATATCTAAATCAAGGTCTCATTTAATAAGGGACTTGATACTTATCTAGTACACATATATACACTACTGCATATTGAGCAGCTCTGCCCTATTCTTCTTAAATTATGAATCAATCACTAGGAATAATCACAAGCCAATTTTGAAACACATTAGTAAAGCTAAGTCAAAATAAGAATTATTAAGTATCAAATCTAAATCAGTAGCTACATATATATAACAAAGGAGCATGATTTCACAATCACACTATTTGGGATCACTAAATATGGCATGATTTCCCTCCTCAGAGTATCAAATGTATAGGCAGTGGTCAATCATCAAATGAGTGTGATTGGGGTTAGCTCAATCTGTTATAATTTATTTGTTTTTGCAGCCCTTTAGTCCTCAAAATCACACCTAGGGTTTTAAGGTGAAGGATACTGATATCTGAAGTTGCATGCAATATCAGGGTTTGAAATCACACATACAAAGATTTTAGAGATAGATAAAGGTGTCTGCATGCACATTTTTCAACACATGTCACTATTGACCACTCAGGTCAGTATCAACAATCCATACTGACCCAAATATGATGGAACTGCCCCTATGTAGACAAAAACACAATTCTTGAACTAGATGAATCATATGCATGCTTCACTTTATTTTTCACTTCCAAAATATAGGCATAACTAGACAATCGACTAGAGACACTGAGTACTTATATCTTTGTTATACTAACTATATTTGGTAAATTGCACTTGTTAAATCATTACAATTAATTTTAGTATTTTTACATTTAGATATATGTTTGAATGCCAAATTTATCAATCTAAATTATTCTATGATTTTATTTCATATTAGGGTTTGTAAAAACCAAATTAGGGTAAAACATGGACACAAGTCTAAGTGTCATTGAAAGCCATTTTTTCCTCATTATGTTGGATTCATCTAGTTAAAATTTCTAACAAATTAATGTGACATCCACTAATTTAATAGCTTAATCACTTTTTTAAAAGTTTATTAAATTTACATAAAGCTTTGAAATGTTACATGGATAAACAAAGCCCTATGAAAAATCATACATAGACTATGCCTTATCTATAAACAATTTATAGTTTTAGAATTAATGCATTGAAGAGGAATATCTAGTTTGAGTAGGGGAAAGGAGTCAATACCCATGCACCTTAGGTTTAAGGTATAATAAGTACATCATATGGAGTCCAAATGTTGTATGAAAAATGTTAACTAATAATATAAGTGTGTTATTAATCTACCATTTTCATTAACTGAGGTCTTGGCCTCGCTTCATCAAAGACATTACAGATTCCCCTAGACATCAAAACAAAATCTACTAGTTTCATTTCATAAGCTCAATTGGAGAGGAAAATGAAATTTGAAATGATTTACTATAAAATAAGTTGGTCCAAAAACATACGAATAATGTTTCAATGCCCATACACCCTATGTGTTATTTTGTGATTGACTCTTAAGTATTATTAGTGAATATAAATTGAACAACTATTTTTTATGCCCTTAACCTATGGTGTGTCTAGGGATATGTGTGGTTGAATTGTGGCTCACATACTTCTTATATTATCTTGTCACATTTATTTATTTTCTTAGTAAGATTGACCTATGGAATAACCATGGCTAGGTAAAGTATATATAGGAGATAGTGGTTAGTATTTGATCATCATATTTTAAATTCTGCTCACATTACATTGTTATGGATGTTGTCCCCTTGAAGTGGCTCATTTATACTTATCAAACATTATGCTTTTCTATCAATTATGGTTATGGATATATATATTCTGCTCTTATTTTTATAATATAATAATATATTATGCAAAAATTCAAGTAATTTAATTACAAGTGGTATTATATCTTTGATTTGGGAAACTTGCTACAAGAAAAAAATTCTTCGGATCTAGTGTTTTTCATCTCCTGTGAGATGAAGGATTGAAAAAACATAACTTGTGATCTGGGAAGAATTTATTTTTTCCATCACTCCAATATTGTTCAAAGTGATTTTTGGAAAAAAAATAGAAAAAAGTCTAGAAAATTTTAAACCTTGTACAAATTAGTAGTCATTGGATTCATCTTTGCAAGATGATTGTAATGACATATTATGCCAGTACACTTTATGGGCCATTTTTTTTTACCCTTATGCACATTAGTAGTCATTGGATTCTCCCTGTGAGGCAATCTTAATGGTCTCATCTATCGATACACTTTGTTCAAGGCTAAACCCCTCTTAGGGTTTATGCATGGCTGGTCCTAACACTCACAGATGTGGGAAAGGGTAAGAGACTCTTAAAATTCCTTACAAGGATGACATGGAGTCAGGAAATTCAAATTCATGTATGTTGAAGGTAGTTCAACAAGTTCAGTCAAAGTTGCATGACATGGTGTAGATATATGATCTCGATGTGGTTAAATAAGACATCATAGGGATGAGAGGGGACTTGAATGTCTTACAGGTTCAACTGTAATAATTAACTAGGAAATTATCTAAATTTACAACTCAATCCTTGAAAAATAATCCTCTACCACTCTAGTTTGGTTCTCCTCCTTCAAATAATCACACTGCCAATCTAAGTTTGAAGTCGATGTTGCCAATAGTGGACTTGTGCAAGTTTGGTGGTAAAGATCCACTCATATGAATCACTCAAAAAAAAATTGACCTATATCATATTCCATATTCATAAAATGTGGTCATGGCTTCTCTATATTTGGAACCTGAGCACTTCATTTGGTATCGATGGTTGTGTTCTCAAAATAAAAAGAAGGATCTCCTAGTTTCCTGGGCTATATTTTCTAAGGAGTTGTAGCTCCACTATCACAATAATGTCTCTGAAAACTACTTCAATCAACTACCAAACTATGCCAAATAGGGATCATAAAGGATTATATTCATCAATTTCAAAATCTCTCCTTATGTGTGGTAGACATCATTAAGGAAACTTTGACTAACATTTTTTTAGGTGGCCTTAAAGATAGCATCTAATTGGAGGTTCACATGTTTAGTCTTAGTTTAGTATATGAGACCATCCCAAGGGCATACATGATAGAGGAAAAAGAGATGACCAGATAAATATTTTTTACTAATGTTCGTGAATTCACTTTCCCAATATCATCCCTCCCTTAGACTACTAGATTGACCCATCAACAAATTTAGGATAAGCATGCAAAGGGTTTGTGTTTTGGTTGTGACAATAATGAAGCAAAGGACATTGTTGTGTTACAAATATGTTTTTTTACATTGAAGAAGACAATGAGGATGAAAAACATGATGAGCCCTTAGGTGCAGGTTTGGACAAACTTGAGGATGAATCTAAAGATTCTCAACCTACTATTTCTTATCATGCACTTTCAGGTATTAATACTCGTCAAACTCTTAAGGTGGTGGGTTTCCTCAAGAAATAGAAGGTGACTATATTGATTAACTCTGAGAGTATACACAACTTCATCAACCATAAGTTGGCTACTCGTTTGAACTCTTTTATTTACCCAGATCTAAAATTTTAGGTCATGATTACATATGGTGGTACTATCAACTGTTCATAAAAAATTCATAGTATTAAGCTTACTATGGTAGACTACTTGTTAGATTCTCCTATGTTTGCTATTCTCATGGGAGGGGATGACATTGTTCTAGTAGTGCAATGGCTCACCACTTTGGGTAGTATTAAGATGAATTTCTAGGAATTATTCATGCACTTCCATTTAAAAGGCAAGACATTTAAACAATGTAGATTATGGGTTAAATCTCCATAACTAATTATTTCCCATCAAATGGTGAAGATTCTCATAAAAGGTACTAAAGGATTTGTGGCCCACTTGTTTTCCATAGAGGTTTAACCAACCAAGAGTCTACCCACCCTAATTTACAAATGGTGATAGATAACCATTATGTTGTTTTTGGTGATATGCCAAAAGGACTTCCACCAAGCTGAGTGTAGGATCATGCCATCATACTACTTCTTATAAGTACATCACCCAACATTAGACCCTATAGTTATTCTTATGTCTAGAAGAGTGAAATTTAAAATATGGTACATTAGATGTTGGAGGCATGAATTATATAACACAACCAAAGTGAACATTCCTCCCTGGTGGTCATGGTGCAGAACAAGGATGACACTTGGAGGATGTGCCCGAACTACAGAGAACTTAACAAGTACATCATCAAAGATAAGTTTCTTATTTTAGTAATTGATGATATACTAGATGAATTGCATGGTGATGTTTATTTTACCAAGTTAGATCTTCACTCTAGATATCATCAGATTCAAATCCACAAAGAGGACATATCTAAAACAACTTTTAGAACTCATAAAGACCATTATGAGTTTATGTTCATGTCTTTTGGCCTCGCAAATGCACCATCTACATTTCAGATTTTGATGAATATTATTTTTAATCTATTTTTGAAAAAAATTGTGTTGGTATTTTTTGATGACATCTTCATTTATAAAAAAGTTGGGAAGACCATTTGAAGCATGTGAAACATGTACTCTTAGTTCTGTAATAACATTAGCTTTATGACAAACCTCCCAAATGTGATTTTGTCATTCGATAAGTGGATTACTTGGGTCATATTATTTCACATGGAGTGAAATTTGATCCTAAACACATCCAAGCGATGATGCAATGGTAGGTTCCCAAAACCCTCAAGAAGATTTGGGGCTTTCTTGGGCTAACTAGTTACTTTCAAAAGTTTGCCAAAACTTATGGTAACATCGTAACCCCCTTCACATGTTTATTGAATAAATACTCTTAACAATAGATTGATACAACCACCAAGGTATTTGAGCAATTAAATATGGCTATGTGCACCACTCTACTTTTGGCTACTCTTGATTTTTATAAAACTTTTATTGTAAAATGTGATGCATTAAGATATGGTGTGGGGGTTGTACTCATGTAATAATGTAGACCTATTGAATTTGAGAGTCATCAATTGAAGGGAAATAATAGGCTCAAGCCAATCTATGAGAAAGATATTATGGATATTTTGCATGCGGTCAAGCAATAGAGACCTTATTTGATGGGTTGTCACTTTAAGGTAAAGACTAATCATGATAGCCTCAAATTTTTTTCCAAACAATGATTATCTTCTGAAGAACAATAAAAATGGGTGACTAAAATGTTAGGCTATCACTTTGAAATAGTCTATTTAAGAAAGGAAAAGAGAAAAGAGGAGGGATGAATTAGTTGAGGCATTGTTATGTGCAATGACCATTTGGAAGGAAGATTGGCTAGAGGAATCAAGATTAGAATGGGAGAATGATAATGTTATCCATGATTTGAATCAAAAAATTTAACAAAGTTATGGGGGATCTGAAAAATTTACATGGAAGGGGAACACATTATGGTATAAAGATAGATTGTACCTTTATAAGAATTCTCTCGTTAAACATAAAATCTTTTAGGAACTTCATGCATCTCCAATAGAAGGTCACTGAGGATTTTTGAAAACATGTCATAGAATCAAGCAAGATTTCTTTTGGGAAGGACTCAAGGGGGGTGCCTAGAAATATGTAGTTGAATGCATGGTATGTCAATATAAAAAAGGTGAAACCATTAAGACCCTAGGTCTTTTGCATCCTTTATCCATCTCTAGCCAACTTTGGGAGGAGGTTCCCATGGATTTAATTATTGGGTTACCATGGTCTAAAGATAAAAATATTATCATGGTATTTGTGGATTGATTGACCAGGTATGATCATTTTTGTTCCTTATCACAACTATTTGTTTTTAGTACAGTAACTTATGATTTTATTAATACAATTCAAAAATTGCATGGTACTCCAAAGATCATTGTAAGTGATCAAGATCTCATATTTAATAGTAATGTTTGGACACCCAATTGGATCATAACTCATCTTATCATCCTCGATTTGATGGACAAACAAAGGTAGTCAACAAATGTCTAGAATGACATCTCTGTTGTTTTGCTTCTGACAAACATTATAAATGAATTCATTGGCTACCACTTGTTGAATGGTGGTATAATACTTTTATTCACAATTCATCCAAAATGTTTTTCTTTGTGGCCTTGTATGGATATCACCTCCTATCCATCATTTCAACCTTGAATGTCCATCCCAAGGTTTGAGCTATTGAGGAACACATTCACCATCAACATGAGGTACTCACCCATTTGTAAGAAAATTTAGCCATGGCATAATATCAAATGAAGCAGCAAGTGGATCAACACCATAGTGAGTGACATTTTTGACATAGGTGATTGGGTCTTTCTATGATTACAACTATATAAGTAGATGTCTCTAAAGCAAAATAAAAAGGATAACAAGTTGTCTCCTAAGTATTATGTGCCTTATTAGATCTTACATAAAATTGGTAGTGTGGCTTATAAGCTATAATTTCCCTAGTCCACTTGTATACATTCGATATTTCATGTTGTTGGGATGAATAACCGGAAGCACACAATTGATTACCAAGCAACTTAATATGCGGAAATAAACTAGAATACACAAGTAACTAGAATTCAGAAATAACACATGATATGAGAGACAATACACAACTTGTATTAAAACTCTTTCAGAAGGAAATACAACAAAGAAGGCTGCCACAGTTCTTCTTCCTTACACACCTCTAGGGTTCCCACACCTCTAGGACATAAACAGTAAATCTTCCCTCAAAGCTCTCTCCCCTAGGTCCCAACACCCAACTCAAACACAGAGTTGATGTTCACCTTACACCTGTGCTCCACGCACTCCACAAGTGCTCCACACACTCCACAAGTACACACTGTACTCCAAGTAGATCCCACCTGATTCTGCTCCCTGTTGTGTTGTTGTCCTATCTGATCTTGCACACCTACAAATCAATCTGGTTCTGCACACCTGTGAACCTTGACCTTGCACACACATACACTTGCAAATCAATGATCTTACTTACCATGCAGATCTCCTATCGTAGCCATGTTTACCTGATGACCAAGATCATACATACATGAAGAACCCTACTAATTCTCCAATCTAGCACCCACAATTGGTACTGTGGCACTAGGAGGAGCACACCATTGTTCTCTTCTCTCTAAAGGAGCTTATTTGCTCTCTTACTCTCTAGCACTAGTTTACAATACAACCAATGAGTCTCTTAAATAGATCTCATGCAAACAATAATTAGACACCTAATTACAATAATTAGATCCGCAGCTCTCAGTCTAAAATTGGCTCTTGACATGCAAACACTTGGTTCATTAGCTAACTGCCCGTAAAACACTCAGTCTGAATCACACAGGTGACCGACGTTGGTCCCTGTCTACCTGGGGGGTGCTGACGCTGGCTGACTTCTGACCGACGTCGCTTGCTATCCTGCCTTATCCTACCGACGTCGGTTGGCATAACTGACGCCGGTGTCTGTGACACTCCGCAACCCTTCACAACCTCCTTCCCTGCTTGCATCAGTGAAGCTTTTAGCTCCACAACCTAACAATCTCCCACTTGGAGATAAACAGCTACACTGTACCTGTACCCGTACCCCATCTAATTTGTTTCCTAGCTTGTATCCCTCTTCAAGCTCAATCCTGAAGACAACCCACCACACAACCTATGGTGTACCTCCTGTCA
Organism: Torreya grandis; assembly: GCA_037957365.1. Classification (NCBI taxonomy): domain Eukaryota; kingdom Viridiplantae; phylum Streptophyta; class Pinopsida; order Cupressales; family Taxaceae; genus Torreya; species Torreya grandis. Next base: position 9,090,790 of record JARHVA010000041.1, read on the forward strand.
TCCGAGTACCCTGCCGCATTCGAACCTACAATTCCATGTAGTGAAGTCCTGACCCTGAATAACATGAATCCCTGCTGCTGGTCCCTCTCAAATACCTGAGAACCCACTTCCCCGAATTGGCTCCTAACTCTCTGACAACACCCACTACTTGGGAAAACTCAGGTCTGTACAAGACCTCATGTGATTTCGGACACTGAACTATCCAACCCTTAGTGTGCTCTGATTTTGCATCCTAAACCTCGCAAACACCTAATTCACATCAGCTTCCACTCGAGACAAAATCAACCTGTGATCTCCCATGTCTCCCCTGCCAAAGAATTTCATTGCTCCAAATTCTTCATAGCAAACCACTGAACTAATCTTACCCTTAGCTCAGCAAAACCCTGTATGTACAAACCTACTAGCAAACATACCATCCACATACAGCAACAAAATAATGTTGCAATCATCATCCACCTAGTAAGACAAACCACAGTAGTTACCCTGACATTGACTAAAGTCATGCTTTGTCATCCCACTGTCAAAACATGTACCACTGTCCTATAGCTTCCTCAAGACCATATGCCCTGGCCTTCCATCTCATGTGTTCATTCCCTCTATTCTTCAACTAAGGTATCCATTCGTCTCTGTGCTTTCATCCTGCTGGCAACCCTATCGAATCTCCCGCTTGGATCTGCAAACTCTCCATGTCATGCTCCCACTGTTTCTTGGATCCTTCCTGCTCTGCAGTCAGCAACTAGTATAAAGAAGAGGAACAACGAATTTGAGGTTTACTTACCACCTTTAGTCCTCCATATGGGCGTTTGAGACTCCTTGATAGCTTGCTGTCTGCCCAAAATCTGTTACAGTGACCGACCTCGGTCACCACACAGTCTGCATCTAATCGACGTCGATTCCATGCGCCTGTCCTGACTACCAACCCTGTCGACGTCGGTCCTCGTGACCGACGTCAGTCTTACCTACTGCCGACGTCGATTTTCCTGCCGATGCCGGTACTTGTGTTTGCCTATGAGTGATGACTTTTTCCCCGCGAGCTCCTTTGAATCAAGTCCCATGTCCAAACTGCCTTGCCCAGAAGTATCCAGCTTCATCCACTGGTCTCTATCCGCCATCTCCTCCATAAACACCAAGGCTTTCCAGTTCTTAAGCCTGTCAAATATATCAGTCTTCCTCTTAAGAACGTGCATCTCCTTCCTGCTCATGTGACCAAGTCTACGAAGCCACGTCTCCACAACAGAAGAAGAATCAGTAATATAAACAAGTAGATAAAGAGTACCTATTTTCTTACCACCAGCTAATTCAAGTGCATCCACTGTGAGAGCTCTCGTGCATCTCTCATCACCCAACCTTTCTGAAGAAATTAGCCACATCTCCAAACCTGGGACCTACATGACCTCCTTCAACACCCATGTGTTGGCCGCCTGTGATTTCAGCTTCACTTCCCCTTTGCCAATTCTTTGACAAGGCTCTCCAGCTCCTCTCCCTGGGGCTGCATGGAAAGAGGCAACATAATCTGTTATCCAAGATTCAACTTTATCCAAGAAACCTCCCAGAGCATCCTGTGCAACAACCCCTGCAACATCTGCATCTTCAGTTCCTTCATGCTGATCTGCTACCAACCAACAATATTCTTTTCCCTGCTCTTTCTTTTCATAGGACCGTAAGTGACCATCTGTGCTTTTCAACTCCTCCATTCTTAGCTTACTTTGATCTGTCATTGCTCTACTCCCACTCGATCAGAAACCCCTGAGAGTGACCTGTAACCAAACATAAAACCTGCTCCCTGCAACCTTAGCTCTGATACCACGTGTTGGGATGAATAACTGGAAGCACACAATTGATTACCAAGTAAATTAATATGTGGAAATAAACCAGAATACACAAGTAACTAGAATTCAGAAATAACACATGATATGAGAGACAATACACAACTTGTATTAAAACTCTTTCAGAAGGAAATACAACAAAGAAGGCTGCCACAGTTCTTCTTCCTTACACACCTCTAGGGCTCCCACACCTCTAGGGCATAAACAGTAAATCTTCCCTCAAAGCTCTCTCCCTTAGGTCCCAACACCCAACTCAAACACAGAGTTGGTGTTCACCTTACACCTGTGCTCCACGCACTCCACAAGTGCTCCACGCACTCCACAAGTACACACTGTACTCCAAGTAGATCCCACCTGATTCTGCTCCCTGTTGTGTTGCTGTCCTATCTGATCTTGCACACCTGCACATCAATCTGGTTCTGCACACCTGTGAACCTTGACCTTGCACACACATACACCTGCAAATCAATGATCTTACTTACCATGCAGATCTCCTATTGTAGCCATGCTCACTTGATAACCAAGATCATACATACATGAAGAACCCTGCTGATTCTCCAATCCAGCACCCACACTTGGTACTGTGGCACTAGGAGGAACACACCATTGCTCTCTTCTCTCTGAAGGAGCTTATTTGCTTTCTTACTCTCTAGCACTAGTTTACAATACAACCAATGAGTCTCTTAAATAGATCTCATGCAAACAATAATTAGACACCTAATTACAATAATTAGATCCGCAGCTCTCAGTCTAAAATTGGCTCTTGACATGCAAACACTTGGTTGTTAGCTAACTGCCCGTAAAACACTCAGTCCGAACCACACAGGTGACTGACGTCGATCCCTGTCTACTTGGGGGGTGTCGACGCCGGCCGACTTCTGACCGACGTCGGTTGCTATCCTGCCTTATCTTGCCGACGTTGGTTGGCCTGACCGACGCCGGTGTCTGTGACACTCCGCAACCCTTCGCAACCTCCTTCCCTGCTTGCATCAGTGAAGCTTTTATCTCCACAACCTAACACATGTATCTTGCCTGGAGAAGGTAATTGGACATAACATCCCCTAAATTGGATGAGGAAGGTAGGGTTATTTTGGACCCTGAAGAGATCCTTCAAACATGCACTAAGCAACTATGGACCAGAGTGATTAAGGACTATTTGATCAAATGGAAGAATCTACATTGTGAAGATACAACATGGGAAGATGAAGCATTTTTGCAGCAACATCCGAGGTTGATTCAATATTGAGGACAATGTTGTTTTGAAAGGGAGGGGCATGTTGCGCCTTTAAGCTATGACGTGTCTACGGATTTATGTGGCTTACATACCTCTTATATTATCTTATCACATTTCTCTATGTTCTTAATGAGATTGGTCTATGGAATAACCATGGCTAAGTAGAGTATACATAGGAGGTAATGGTTAGTATTAGATCATCATCTTGCAAATTTTAATCTGATTGCATTGTTGTGGAGGTTGCCTTGTCAAAGTGGCTCAATTATACTTATCAAGCATTATGCTCTTCTATCAATTATTGTTGTGGAGCTATATATTCTACTCTTATTTTTGCAGTACAATCTTCAATTGTGAGAGCATCTAAGTAAGTTCATTACACTATTAGTCTCACCATATTTTAAAATTGAAACTTTTACGAACATATCTTATCATAAATGTTGTGTCCTATCACAAATATGGAATCCTTCCCTAATAAAAGCATGCATGGAAAATATCTATACACGTTATATTTGATAATTTTCCTTACACATTATTATTGAAAAAAATTCGAACATTTATTATCCTCACTTTATTTTAATGTTAAAACTTTTACAATCACATCTTATCACAAATGTCGCATCCTATCATAAATATTGGATCCTTCCTTCATAAAATATAGATGAAAAACATCCGTACAAATTATATATGCTAATTTTCCTTATATATTATTATTGAATAGAAATTGAACAACTATTAATCTCACTTTATTTTAAAATTAACATTTTTACAAACATATTTTATCACAAATATCACAATGTCACGTCCTACAAATATTAAATCGTTCCCTAATAAAAAATATACATAAAAATACTCGTACACATTATATATTGAAGACAGCTATTAACCTCACATTATTTTAAAATTAAAACGTGTGTGTATGTGATGGTTAAAAGTCTAATTTAGAATAATAACCAAAAATCAATCGGTTCCGTTGATAATGTTTTAGTGGTGGAGGGATACAAGGAAGGGCCCCTTTTTCTCTTTCCACGCTCTACTTTTAGCGGACACATTCAAAGAAATATCTATTGGCGAGCCATGGATAACGACTGGGGAGGCGCTACCAATACCTTATAAAATGAAAAAGCTATCCTTCCGGCATGTTTCCAGTACCGCAATAATAATAATAATAAATCCCACTAAATCCAAATCCAAATCCGTATGAATTTCGAGAGAAATCAGATTCCATCTCGTTCAAGCCAAATAAGTATCTTTTGGCTTTTTAAAGGTTTTAGATAGATATGTGTTTCCTAAGATCCAATCCAAAGTTTGTTTTTATATAGCAGAGAATTTGCTTTCCCGTATCTATCTATCTTTCTTGTTAGAAAGATTTTGGTTTCGTGGACCTGGCATGGATCAGAAGCAAGATCTAAACGGATTGAAAGAAGCTCTGCTGCACCTGCATCCCAATGAGGCAGAAGAAAAGCAAAACAAGCTCACCATAGACGAGATGCTTCAAAAGTGGACGGGCGAGTTCGGATCATGGCAGCTGAGGCACTTTGTGCTCACCAGTCTGGCTTGGAGTCTGGAGGCTCTGCATACCATGGTCATGATTTTTGCGGACCGTCAACCGCCATGGCAGTGCAGCAGTCCTGTAGAAAGCTGTAGCGCTGCAAGCTCTGTATGTTCCATGGCAGAAACGTCTTGGGAGTGGGCAGGAGGCCCAGGGGTTTCTACCGTCTCCGAGTGGGGGCTTATTTGCGGCAATAAGTACAAGGTCGGAGTGGTGCAGTCTGTGTTCTTCCTCGGCTGTCTCGTTGGTCTGTAATTTTTATTTGGTTAATAATATACGAGGTGAAACTAAAACGAGTAGAGAGGTTTTTGATCGATTTTGAGATTCTGTGCAGGTGCGGGAATATTCGGGCACCTTTCGGACTCCTCGCTGGGCAGGAAAGGAGTGTTGACCATGGTCTGTGCTTTGAACGCCGTCTTGGGCGTTCTGACGGCCATGTCGGGGAATTACTGGGTGTATTTGAGTCTCCGTCTGTTGACGGGCTTTTGCACGGGAGGAGTGGGGCTGTCGGCGTTCGTGTTGGCTACGGAACCCGTGGGACCGTCGAGAAGAGGTCCGGTGGGCATGTCGGTCTTCTATCTATTTTCCCTCGGCGTAGCGCTGCTTCCAGCCGTATCGTACTGGTGCGACACGTGGAGGCTTCTGTACGTCATGACCTCAATTCCTTCGGCGTTGTTTTGCCTGTGTGTGCTGCCCTTCGTTTCGGAGTCCCCGCGGTGGTACCTGGTGAGGGGCAGGCTCAACGACGCCATGGACGTCATGAGATCGATCGCTGAGACCAACGGAAACGTGTTACCACAGGGCATCTCCTTAAAACTAGACGAAGAGGAGCACCAATCCGACGCCCACGAAGCTTCTGGAAACCTCGTGGATGTTCTCAGATCGCCCTTGACGCGAACCAGAATTATTATAATGATCTTCATCTGGTTTGCCTGTGCCGTGGTTTACTACGGCCTCAGCTTAAACGTGGTGAATCTGAGCAGTAACCTGTATCTGAGCGTGTTCCTGAACGGGATTGCAGAAATGCCCGCGTTTGCCCTAACGGCAGCATTGCTAAACAAGCTGGGAAGGAGAGCGATGCTGGTGTGGGCAATGCTATTGAGCGGAGTGTCCTGTATTGTCGGAAGCGTTATCTCTGCGGTTATAAACAGTGTTGATAATTCGCGCATGGGATTTCTAAGCGGCGTTCAGCTGGCGTGTGGTCTTGTGGGAATATTCGGCATGGCAGGTACATATAACCTGTTATATATTTACACGTCTGAGCTGTTTCCGACGGTTGTGCGGAACGCGGCTTTAGGGTTTACCAGCCAGGCGGGGCATATTGGTGCTCTCATAGCTCCGCTGGTGGTTGTAATGGCAGCCATAAAGCCTTGGTTGCCTTTCGCGGTTATTGGAGTGGCCGGCATCGTGGGAGGGATTCTGGGTTTTCTTCTGCCAGAGACTCTCCATCGACCAATGTATGAGACCATGGCAGGCATGCAGTACGGAGAAGTGTCCGTTGCATAAGTATCGGCCGCCCCAGGGTCAAATTCGAATCCGACAGTTTCTCTTGTTAACATCCTTAGGTGCCGTGTCAAAATACATATATAACACCACTTGTCCCTATTTCCGATTATTTATTAGCTCCATAAAACCCAAATCTCTATTTCATAATTTTGGATGAATTTTTCTGATTTGTAGACACTTATCAGTCTAATTGTAAGGCACCTATGTATTTTTCATTTACTGGTTCAAGTTAGGTATTATTCATATGTTTTGGAGTTGTTTTTATGTTTTTTTCTTTTCTTTTTTTAAACATTTTTTGATTTTATAATTTTATCGTGATTTTGTTATACTCATATATTTTATGTTTTTATTATATTAGACATGTATACATTTTTGAGGTATTGTGTGGTCTCGGTTAGTTAGGGTGAACTCATTGTTATGATCTCGTCTATTTCATTTTTTTGATCATTCTATATTAATTTACGCACCAATAGGATCTTAATTTGAATTCAAGTCAATTATAAATATACACAAATCTTAATGTATTTAGGCATCTAAAGATCATAGTAGAAACATGGAGTCAATATTTCTATGATCGTGTGTGGTCTCGATCGGTTATGGTGCATCTATTATTGTGGTTTTTTCTATTTCACCTTTTCAATTGTTTGATCCCAATTTAAGTACCAATTAGCTCCTAATTTGAATTCAATTCATTTATAAATACACATGAATCTTAGTGTATCTAAAAGTCATGTGAAAAAACCATCTAGTATTTATTATTCACATGAATATATTGAATGACTATAGACATTTTAGAGAAGTCACATAATTATTGGAACATTCATTATAGCATCGAGATTCATACTAATGATCATTGCATTACATTGGATTGCCAAGCCAATGCATTACTACAATTATTTGAGTGTTATTTTCAATATTGTACACTATTTATGATCCTAATAAGAATGAAGCTAAGTGTAACACATGTCCCGAAACACGTTATTTTCCTTATTGTTTTTAGATCTAGTTGCCCAATTTTGGAAAGAGAAGAATTGGATTTTCATAATGATTTGACGAAAATTTTGAAATATCAAGCGAGCTTCTTGGAGCCCCAAATTTGACAAACACAATCATAAAAAAGTGTCTATTGTTCGAATTTGATGATTGTTACTTAATCTCTCAATATTCAAGATACATTTCTAAATCCTCCCCATGTCTTTATTGTTGTGTGTTTCAAACGTTAACCAAGTCTAGTTTATTATGATGTATCTATTTAGACCTCTAATTAAATGTGTGGATATTTGTGTCACAATTTGATTGAAATCCATTTATTCATACTACATTTTAGTGAACCCATGCTCTCTTCCACCCCATATAGGGTTAGATCTTGTTCTATTTTTGTGATATCTATATGCTTTTCTTAGGAATATTTATTTGGCATGTATTGAGCATATACAAACATTTTAGAGAAGTCAAGTAGTTATTATAATATTCATTATATTGCACTAATGTTCATGTTAACAATACATCACACTGCTTTAGGTTCCTTGACTCATGAGTTACCATATTTATTGGAGAGTTGTTTTCAATATCGTACATTGTTTAGGGGCTTGATAAGAATCAAACTAAGTATAACATATGACCTAAAAAATATTGTTTTCCTTACTATTGTCAAATCTAGTTGCTCAATTGGGACAAGGAAAAGAATTATATTTTTCCAATTATCAAGGCAAAGTTTAAAAAAATTGAACAAGGTTTTTGGAGCCCTATATCTGAAGAACATAGTCATAAAAAATATTTTCATTGTCAGACTTTGATAACTATCATCTAATCTCCCAATATTCAAGATACCTTTTTAAATCCTCTTTTTGTCTTTATTGTTGTGTGTTTGGAAAATTAATGAGATCTAATTCACTGCTTTGTATACATTTATGCTTAGTTAAATGTGTGGATATTTATGTCACAATTTGATTGAAATCCATTCATTCATAATATATTTTGGTAAACAAGTGCTCTCTTACATCCATTTTAAGGGTAGATCTTGCTCTATTTTAGTGATAGATCTAATTTTATTAGAGTTAATTATTTGATATATTCTTCTAAGATTTCACAAAACCCTGATTTGTTGTGCCTTTAACCTAGGTTATATCTTGTTTTGCATAAAATTAAATATGAATTTATATGATTTCCTAGTGTTAATTCTATTGCATGCTATTAGATATAATATCCCTAGCTTTATTTTGTTTAATACACTTTATCCCAAGCCCTAGGTCATCCCAATATATGAAAATATGTTAAACCCTAATGTGCTTATGATGGATCACCCTTTATATGCACGTTTTCAAAATATTAAAAATTATTCCATTAATGTCATGTCTTTTCATAATGATGTAATATATAATGATTTGATGATTATGATATTGAGTGATGACACCACTACTTTTTCATGTTTTTGAGATAAATCTTTGTAAAAACATTGGGTGAAATTAACACTAGAAAATGAAAAAAAACCTTCATAATACAAGATCTTTATTGATGCATTTTGTGCCAGCTAGATTCATGTAACTCAACAAGTAGCATCATCAAGTTTGGTGATGGTTTTGGAGGAAAATTTGGAGGTTTTTTTGGTTAACACATTCTACATTAGCCATTTGTGCACGAAGATTTTCAAATCTATTGTGGGTATATGATTTTTTTTAAAAATTTTTTGGGTGCGAATAATTTGCATCAGGGTTTGTAATAGAATTGTTGTGCCAAGGTTTGCATCAAAAATTTAAAATTCTACCCACTGACATAGTTGTCATTATATATAACAACAACGACAACAACAACAACAACAATAATAATGTAATATATTGTTTAACCCTTTTTAAAAAGAATTAAAAGAAAATAACTTAATTAACTATGGAAGAAGTAGGACAATTAAATAATTCATATTCATAATATATTTTGATATAGTGCTGAATTATGTAAATATGCCAAATATATAAAGTATAATGCCAAACAATAATTTGAATGCTTAAACATGAAGAAAGAATAATACTTAACTCATTGAATTATATGCAAGCATATCTAGGAAGTGTAGGTGAAAAAATAGTCAAGATGATGCTCATCTATGATTCTTCAAATTTTAGAAATCAATTCTTTGTCAGCTTGGACACTACTATCATAATGTGAACACTAGCATCAATGATTTTATACTAGTTTTGATGCTTTTGTCTGTAATGAAGTTCAAGTCCTTTTCTAGGAATTCTACCTACCCCTGCTAGGATTCATTGTTGCCTTACATATTATCTATTTGGATTGTGCACACATGTTTTGGATATTTGTATGTAGCTCAAAACTTTAGGTCCTCTGATTAAGGCATGCCACCTTGCAAATCAGGGTTTTTTGGGTTCAAGTGAAGTTGAGATGACTTCAAAGAACCCTCTATTAGTGAATGTTGCATACATAGCCAATACTCTAAAGAGGGCCTCAAAATAATATTGTTTTTCCCCTTATGTGGGTTTGCGTGTGAAAAATTATGTAATATATTAAATGCAAGTGCATGTAGTGATCTATCTTGCAACTTAACAAATATTAATCATGGGTTTCTTTTTGAATGCTTCAAACCTATCATAATATTGCTCCTATGACTAATTTGGAAATATGAAAGAATAGGACAATTTTTAAAGTTTGAGAGGTGATTTTGCTTTGTATAAGATAGATGTTTCTATTGTCAATCAGAGTCGCACCCTTGTGAAGGTAGTTTCAGGCCTTCACAGTCTACTGAAACACGAAAACAATCCTACATTGTGGTTGGCCTAATCGGTAGATTGAATCTATAGATTCTAAGGGATAGCTCCCTTTGGTGTATCAATTAGGATCTCTACTCTACATTACAAACTGCTGGAAAAAAGATAAGAAAAAATTTGAAAGGAAATCCTATCTAATGACGGTGATACACCTGTATTTTCATTCATCCACTCAATTTGAGCTTCTAAAAACATTGATTAGACAAGAAAATGATTGAAATTTCAACTCCAATTGACTCCTATGCATCAATATTTCATGAAAAGGTTTTTATCTAATGATCAAAGATTGAGGGAAATGATGGAATAGGTCTGATTCAAGGCACTAACCAACCACTCATATCCACTGTGAACTCAATTAGAAGACATCAAACATAGAACATGACCTACATAATTTGATCAACTATACTGCTAGGTAAGAATCAAGACTTGACAAGGAAGAAAATTCTATCACATATGCAAATCAATGACATAAACACACTATACCAACACCCTAGAATTTGAAAGTGGTCCTTCTATTTATTTGAAAAAGGTTACAAAACTCAAATTTTGGTAGAGTTTGGTCTTGCCAAAAGAAGGATCCTTAAAATGGATGAAATAGCCAACTTATATAGAAAAAACATACAAAAGCCAAGATATTGATGCTTGAAATAAAAGAGGAGATCAACTCCCACATCACCCGAAGTCCAACCCCAGCTATGCCAAGATAACCAAGCCTTTAAATAATATCTTTTGTCTTATTCCTTACATGAAAAGTTCTTTGGCATTGAAAATGATGGTGAGCCCATTTCATAATCCTTATTTAGAATAAAGATTAAATTCTTCAAATGTGCATGGATCTTTGGTAATTCAATTCTCTTCATGCATGATGCTATGCTAATCTTCAAAGAGAAAACTCCACTTGAAGCTGAGTTGGAAGTGTTTGAAAAGGCTTTGATTAATAAGATAGACAAGAGTGCATGCATGAAATTCTATGTTAAGCTCTCCTTGAACAACTGTCTAATGTTAAACTCTTTGATCCCTTCATGTATTCGAGTCTCCCTTTTGGAATTGAGAGAGCCATGCTTGAAGGTAGCTACATGTCTTTTCCAAGTTTGAATAATTTGATTATTACATTAAAAACTCGGTATGCTCCTTACTGTAGTCTAATCTTGCTTAGGCCACTTTGCATGCTCTGAATGTGAGCTATATATTGTGTCATCAAAGTCAAAAGGGGAAGTACTCATTGTATTTTTTTGATTGGCTATTGAAATCCCACTAGTTAAATGCACTAATGCTACTTGTCTCCAATTAATTGGTCCATCAAATTTGCACGGGGTAACTTTATATTTCCTTTACCCTTCTCTATTTTGGCCAATTACTGTAGGAGTTTTGTTCAGGCTTTTTGTAAAGTCTTCTCAGCTTTTCTTTCTTTCAACGTTTTCTTTGGAAAAAATGTTTGTGGCTTCACTCTTGGACTTTTCTTTCTTTCAGGAAATTTCATTGAAAGAATTATTTCTTTCTTTCTTTCGGACTTTCCTTTTGGACAATTTATCTGAAGCTTTTCTCTTTATGCACTTTTCCTTTGGATAATTTTTCCAAAGGAATTCATGTACATGCCTCTTCGGCTTTATGAAAATGCCCTTCGGGCTTTTTGACAAGGACATTTTCTTGCAGAGTTTTTGTCTCTTTCACCTTGAACAAATCCTTTAGACAAAAAGTTTGAAGGAAATTAGGTCTTCAAGTTTTTTTACAATGGGCAATTCCTTCAAACAAATTGTCTGAAGGAATTATCCATTGCAAAAAAAACCCAAAGACCTAATTTCCTAGGAATTGTCCATCCTAAAACTTTTGTAATTTGTCCTTTGGAATTCTAAAATGGTCCTTTGGAACAATTGAAATGACCCTTCGATAAAATTGAAAGTATCCCTTCAGAAAAATGGAATGGTCCTCTTGCCCTTTGAAAAAGTTGTTAAGGACTTTTTTGAAGGAAAATAACCCTTCAAAAAAGTTGTAAAGGACCTTTCAGACTTTTAACAAGGACCATTTCTTGCAAAAATTACCTTTTGGAAAAATTGGAATGGTCCTCTCCGAAAAAATGAACCCTTCGGATTTTGTGAAAATGGACTTTCTCAAAGGAAAAAAGCCCTTCAGACTTTTTGAAAGTGTCTTTTTTGAAGGAAAAAGAACCCTTCGGAATTCTTGAATGAGCCATTTTTTTGAAATAATTGTACCTTTCAACCTTTTGGAGATGGCTTTCCAAAATTTTAAATTGGTTCCTTCTTTGGAAAAATTGAAAAGGCCTTTTAGGATTTTTGAAAATGCCAATTCCTTCAAACTTTTGGAAAATCCCAATTCCTTTAGATTTGTTGAAGACGACCCTTTCAAGAAAATTGTAAAGACCAATTCCTGACACTTAGACAAAAGGCATGGCTATGCAAGTTTCAAATGATAAGGGTTGCAATTTGACATGTGGGGTCAAAATTGTCAATATTTTGGTGACTCAACTAGGAAGCTTGCCTGCTATGCTTGAGAACTCAGACCATATACATGATATTTAAACTCATAAAATAATGGAAAATATGGGCCATAACTACAAATTCTCTTTTGACCTAGAAAAGACAACCTTCATCCTCCAAAATAAGAAGGGAAACACACCAAATAAGAAAACTAACTAAACAAAGCAAATGTGCAAACAAAACACTTATTTGGGACAAAACATAACTAAACTAATGTGCTTAAACAACACTTGGGAGGAAAATAAACAAACTATCTATAAGGAGCCAAGCTCTTCAGTACCAATGTTTTAGATGCATCCCATTGACTGGGATTAGAAGCTCCTCGCCATCCATCTTTGCAAGTTAGAATGCATTGTGGGATTTGTAGCTAGAGATTGTGTATGGGAAACTCCAAAGGGAGTCAAAATTTCTATGCCTTCCTAATTTATCTCTATCCTCATCCCACTTGAGGACCATATCTCCTTCTTTGAAACTTCATGAAGAAGCTCCTTTGTCAAATGCTCTCTTCACTTATGCTTGATGAATTTCCATGGCTAGCACAGACTGATTTCTTATTTCTTCCAACTTCATAAGCTCAACATACCTAATCTCCATAGGCTCATTCTCTAATAATGCAAGTTGATGTATTAGTTCTAAAGTAGGAAACTCAAGAGAAATGGGTAACCTCACTTCCTTACCATATATCAACTTGTAAGGAGGGTTGGCTATTGACCTTTTGTAGGTGATCCTATCAACCTACAGAACTAACTTCAACTTGAGATACCATGACCTCTGATTATCTTCAATAGTCCTTCTTATGATCTTCAATAGGTTCTTATTCATAGATTTAGCAAGGACATTGCCTTATGGATAGTAGTTTGATGAAGTGCTAAGATAAACTCCATGTTGAACAGTCCATTGGTTGATCCTAGTTCCAAAAAAAGCCATTGTATTATCATAAATAATGGTTGAAATAACTCTAAATCTAGTAAGCAAACCTTCATAGAAATCTAGAACATTTGTTTTGTTTACTTCTTTCAATGCCATTGCTTTTATCCAATGTGTGAAGTAATTTGTAGCAGTTAGAATCCATTTATGTCCTAAACTTGAAGGAGGATTTATGAGACTAATAAAGTCTAATCTCCATTGGATAAATGGATAATCCGCCACAATTGATTGAAGAGGTAAAGTTGCAAGTTTCACTTTTCCCACAAACATAACACACTATTTGCACTTCCTTACCCATGCATGGCAATCACTAAATAAGCTAGGCCAATAGTACCCACCTCTCATGACCTTAAGGGTTGTATTTCTTGTGGAAAAATTTCCTCCATCATGTCCATCATGGAATTCTTTAAGCAATCTCTGAGTTTGACTTTGGTTTATACACCTTATCAACATGCCATTGATATATTTCTTGAACAAAACACCATCAATAAGTAAAAATGGAATTAATTGCAACCTAAAATATCTTCTTTTTGAAGCACTTAGATGAAAGGGATAATTACCATCTTGGAGATATCTTACCAAGTCATGAAACCAACTGGAAGGTGAGGTATGACCAGTTGCAACCTCTTCATCATTTGACACCAAAACAACCTCATTAGTCTCTTGCAAGTCTTGAGCTAGATGCTCACAAAGTCCTTTGCCTCTAATAACATTTTTGACCTTAATTTCCACGTCATACTCCATTACCTTGGTTATCCAACTAGCTCTCTTCTCATTGGAACTCCTTGATGCTTGGATGGGGAACTATTAGGTGTATTTTATTGTTAGGCAACAAGTATCTAACCTTTTTAAAAGACCTTATAACTGAAAGTACATGTTTTCAACAAAGCAATATCTTGTTTCATATTCTTCCAAGCCTTGACTAAAAAAAGCTATTGGCTGCTCCAAAGCCTCATGATTTTGTTGCATAAGAATACCTAAAATGGTGTCCATGTTAGCATAAGTATACAAAATGAAATCTTTTATGAAAGCTAGATTTATAAATGTAGGAGCACTAGCTATGGCCTTCTTAATATCTTCAAAAATTTTAATTCCTTCTTTGGACCAGCTAAAGCTTTGATTCTTCTTTAGCATGGTTGTAAGTGGCTTAGCTAAAGTGGCAAAATCTAAAATATATCTCCTTATGAAGTTGATTTTCCCAAAGAAGCTTTGCATAGCCTCTTTGTGCTTAGGCAAGGAAAGTGAAAGAATGGAGTCTACCCTTTCAGAATCTATGCTTAAACCATGCCTTGAAACAACATGTCTAAGAAGCTTACCTTCATGAACTGAGAAGACACATTTTTTGGGGTTTAGAGATACCCCAAATTGCCTACACCTTTCGAACACTTGCTTGAGATGAACCATGTGATCTTCTACACTCTTTGAAAACACTATTATATCATCCAAATAAACAAGTACAAACTTGTTAAGAAGGCCTTGGAATGCCATATCCATGGCTCTCTGAAAGGTTTCTATAACATTAGATAAACTGAATGGAATCTTTCTATATGAAAATGTCCCCCACTTGGGTGTGAAGGCTGTCTTAAATTAGTACTCTTCTTTAACCAAAATCTGATTGTAGCCACTATATCCATCTAACAAATAAAACCTCTCTAGACCTACGACAAGCTATAAAATTTGCTCCATTGATGGCAATGGATAATGACCTTTAATTGAATCCCTATTCAAATCATGAAAGTCAACACACAATCTAATCTCACAATTATTCTTTTATACTAGAACAAGATTTGCCACCCAAGTTGAGTTCTTGATTGTAAATATAATAGCTAACTCTATGAGCTTTTGAATCTCATCTCTCTTCAAAGGCTCAAGCTTAGGATTAATGGGCCTTTATTTTTGTCTTATTGATTTAGTTTTAGCCTCTAACTCAATGGTGTGTTGATCTAAACTTGGATCAAATCCCTTAAGATCACTATATTGCCATGCAAATACATCAACAAATCTTGTGCATAACTCAATGAAAGCTTCTTTTTGTGAAGGAGTGCATACCTTACCTAAATTCAAAATGTTACTAACTGTAATCTCTACATTGGCATAGTGATCTTCTTTTGTTGACAAGGATGACTTTTCCTTCCTTAGCTCATCATCACCATAAAAAATGTTCTCAAGTGTGGCCAATCCCTTGGGAAACTTATTTTTTTTTAGTTGCACAATCTGATCACCATACTACTATAGGTGCTTTGATTGGTTTCTTGAAGAAAACTTAGCCTCCTCTTGTAAGAATCTAATAATTTGATTATCATCTTCAAACACTTGCCAATTTTCATGATTATCTGGAACGGAAGGCCTTACAACCACCTTTATATGTGATTGATTTTTTTCATTTTTTATATCAACTGGGATACTAAATTATGACCCAATGGCAACCAACCTATCTACATGTTTATTTTTGCCTCTTAGTATTGCCTGAATGTTAAAAGCTTAAAAATCTTCAAGTAAGTCCATATTCTATGTTTGTAAGATTTAAGAAATAATTTTTTGCATACATTCAAACCTCTTACTTGGTGGAATACAAGCTCATTATCACCAAACATTTGTAAAGAATTGACTTTCATCTTCCTAGCCCACTGCAAACCGTGAACTAGTGCCTCATACTCTATAACATTATTTGAACAACTAAACTAAAACTTAGTAGAAGATAAATACCTTTGCTTTGTTGGAGAAACCAAAATCATTACATTTGTCAGGATCGTAACAAGAACAATTGATTACTTTTGTGTAAGCAACTAAACATGGAATTAAACCAGAATTATAAGTAACTAGAAATCAGAATCAACAAAGAACGTGAGATACAAGAAACAATGAAAACTTGTATTAAACTCTTCCAGAAGGAAATACAATTGAAGAAATCTCTCTTTCTTCCACACGTCTCAGATGTACAGATCTCTTTCCCTCAAGAGTTCTCTCTATCAATTACAAACACAATTCAATCCTTGAATTGTCTATCTTACATGTCTGTTACACTTTTTACAAGCTATGAAGATCTATCCCTATTATATAGAATTAGGGATCATGAGCTATGCATTCTTAACCATCAGATATACCTCCTAATCAAAGGTTCAAATCAATCCTGCCAAAAATAGAAATGCGGACTTACAACTAATAGCTAAACTAATCATGCAAACAATCTATTCATCCATGAAAATAGACTTTCTGGACGCACAGGTGACCGACGTCGGTCCCTATCAGTCTGCATATGACCGACGTCAGCCGATCCATAATTGACGTTGGCAGCCTCCAGTCGATCCCTGACTGACGTCAACGACTATGTAATACATCAACCTTGCATTTGCTCATTCGGGTGAAGCTTTTAGCTCCACAACTCAACAATCTCCCACTTAGAGATAAATAGCTACCCCTGTACCTGTACAACAACATCTTCTAGCTTCTCCATCTTCAAGCTCAATTTTGAAGACCAACAAAAATTGAATGAAGATTCAACTTCTCCTTTATTACTAGCTTTGTTAACATATCAGCAGGGTTCTTATCTGTATGGATCTTTTCCAGCTTCAACTCACCATCCTCCAATACATGTCTAATGAAGTGGTACCTAAGCCGTATATGTTTGGTTCTTGAATGAAAGGCTGAATTCTTTGCCAAATGAATTGCACTTTGACTATCACTGTATAATTTGCAACTCTCTTGCTCCTTTCCCAACTCTTCCATGAATTGTGTCATCCATATCATCTCTTTGCTAGCCTCTGTGACTACAATGTATTCTGCCTCTGTAGTAGACAAGGCAACAACCTTCTGCAACTTTGAAATCTAGCTAACTGCCATTCCACCAATAGTGAAAACATAACCTGTGGTGCTTTTCCTACCATCTAAGTCACCTGCTATATCCGCATCTACATATCCATGTAGATAAGTGTTTGACCCTCCATAGCATAAATGCCTACTACTGGTCCCTCTCAGATATCTGAGAATCCATTGACCTGCTTTCCAGTGTTCCTTCCCTGGATTGGCCATAAACCTACTGACAACTTCCACTGCTTGGGCAATATCAGGTCTAGTACATACCATTGCATACATCAAGCTTCCAACTGCGGAAGCATATGGAACTCTACTCATGTACTCTACCTCATCATGTGAATTAGGACACTATTCTTTGCTCAACTTGAAGTGTCCAGCCATAGGTGTACTCATCAGTTTTGCATCCTGCATATTGAACCTCTCCAACACCTTGTTCACATAATCCTCTTGAGACAAAATCAACCTGTGATTTTTCCTATCTCTCTTAATACTTATGCCAAGGATTTTATTTGCTACTCCTAAATCCTTCATGGCAAATGTGTGAGCTAATTTTACCTTAAGCTTAGAAATATCTTGCATGTGTGAACCTGCAACAAGCATATCATCTACATACAACAATAGGATAATATATCTACCATTATCCAATCTCTTAAAATAAACACAATGGTTAGATTGACATCTATTGTAGCCATGCTCAGTCATAAACCTGTCAAACTTTAAATACCATTGTTTAGGAGCTTGCTTAAGACCATATAAGCTTTTCTTCAACCTGCACACAAGCTTCTCCTTACCTTTGACCTCAAAACCCTCCGACTGATCCATATATATTTCTTCATCCAAATCTCTATAAAGAAACGTTGTCTTAACATCAAGTTGCTTAAGATGCAAATTCTCAATAGCAACTAAAGACAATACAGTCCGAATAGAAGTCATTTTTACTATAGGAGAAAAAATTTCACCAAAATCAATACCTGGTTTCTGTGCAAATCCCATTACTACCAACCAGGCCTTATGTCTCATCTGTCCATTCTCACCTTCCTTTAACCTGTTAACCCATTTGTTTTTCAGTGTTCTCTTACCCGCTGGAAACTCAACTAAATCCCATGTTTGGTTCTCTTTCAAGGAATCAATCTCCTCACTCATGCCAAGCTCCCATTATTTTTGGGTTTCTACCTGCATTGCTTCATCAAAACTCTCTGGTTCTCCACTATCAGTGAGCAACAAGTAGAATAATGAAGGGGAATATTGAATTAGAGGTTTACTTACCCTTTCTGACCTCCTTATGGGCATCTGAGACTCATTCGCTGCTTGTTGTCTACCTAAATTCTTTGTCAGTGATCGATCTCGATCATCTCCAGGCTTGTACCTGACTGACGTCGGTTCTACCCGACCGACGTTGATTCCTGCCTAATCGACATCGGTCACTGTCTGACCGACATCGGTTCCTGTTCGACCAATTTCAGTTCTTGCCTGAATGACGTCAGTGTCTGTGTTTTCCTGTCTGTGATTATATTTTCCTGTGAGCTCATTTTGGATCGTCACCTCATCCAAATCAACATTGCTCTGCTCAAAATTATTCAGCTTCTTGAGCTGATCACAAGGAGAATAATCAGTAATATAATTACATAAATAGAGAGTACCTACTCTCTTACCTCTAGCCAAAACAAGTGCACCCTTGGAAACCTTCCAAGATTCAGTTGTGAGAGTTACTGTGCAACCCTCATCCCCCAAATTTCTTACAAAAATCAGATTCCTCTTCAGGATGGGTACATGCATGACATCTTTCAACACCCATGTGTTGCCATTCTGCAATTTTAGCTGGACTTTTCCTTTGCCAATAATTTTACAAGGCTCATCATCCCCTAAATAGACTTTTTCAAAATCTCCCTGGACATAATCATTGAAAAATTCTCTATTTGGGGTAGCATGGAAAGAAGCACCAGAATCTACAACCGAAGATTCTATTCTATTATCCAAAGAAAGTGTAAAAGCATCTTGTACAATAATACCTGCAACTTTTGCTTCTTCATTACCTTCATGCTGATAGTTTTCTCTAACTTTCAACCAACAGTCTTTCTTTGCATGCCCTTTCTTTCCATAATTCCAACAGGTTATCTTTCTTTTTCCATTTCTAGATTTGGATCTATTGCTCATCTTTGACTTAGACCTTGATCTCCTTTGCTTGCGCTTCTTTTTTTACCTTCCCCTACTTTCAAAACTTAAAGCATTATGTGATGTTTCCTCTGTGCTTTTCCTATGAATTTCTTCATTCAAGATTACACTAACAACATCATCTACTTTCAATATATTTATAGCCAATGCAGTATTACTAACTGCCATTACCAAACTATGCCAACTTTTTGGTAAAGATCATAATATTAAGAGAGCCATAATTTCATCATCAAACACTATTTTGACTGAATTTAACTGATTTACTATTGCATGGAAATCATTTAAATGAGTAGATACAGATCTACCTTCATGCATATGCAAATTAAATAATTGCTTCATAAGATATACCTTATTTGAAGCTGAGGGCTTTTCATATAAATTTGCTAAAGTATCCATTAACTCTACCATTGACTTTGCCTGTGATAAGTTGGATATCACAGAAGATGCCAGGCTCAACCTTATGGATCCCAGAGCCTTTCTATCAAGAACATTCCATTCTTCATCTTGCATATCTGTGGGTTTGCATGAAACCCCACCCAATGGTAAGTATAGATCTTTCTGATATAGATAATCTTCTATCTGCATCCTCCATAATTGATAGTTCTTGCCATTAAAATTCTCCATTCTTAGTTTAATTTCTTATCCCATTGCTATACTCCCACTCAAACAGAAACCCCTGTGAGTGACCTGTAATCAACACACACTAAATAGATCTGAAACCACCTATTAGTGAACATGGCTCTGATACCACTTGTCAATGGTATCACTTGGTGAACTAGCAACCTAGCTCTGATACCACTTGTCAGGATCGTAACAAGAACAATTGACTACTTTTGTGTAAGCAACTAAACATGGAATTAAACCAAAATTATAAGTAACTAGAAATCAGAATCATCAAAGAACATGAGATACAAGAAATAATGAAAACTTGTATTAAACTCTTCCAGAAGGAAATACAATTAAAAAAATCTCTCTTTCTTCCACACCTCTTAGATGTACAGATCTCTTTCCCTCAAGAGTTCTCTCTATCAATTACAAACACAATTCAATCCTTGAATTGTCTATCTTACATGTCTGTTACACTTTTTATAAGCTATGAAGATCTATCCCTATTATATAGAATTAGGGATCATGAGCTATGCATTCTCAACCATCAGATATACCTCCTAATCAAAGGTTCAAATCACTCCTGCCAAAAATAGAAATGTGGACTTACAACTAAAAACTAAACTAATCATGCAAACAATCTGTTCATCCACAAAAATAGACTTTTTGGATGCACAGGTGACCGACGTCGGTCCCTGTCAGTCTGCATATGATCGATGTCAGCCGATCCATAACCGACATCAACAGCCTCCAGTCGATCTCTGATCGATGTTGGCGACTGTGTAATACAACAACCTTGTATTTTCTCATTCGGGTGAAGCTTTTAGCTCCACAACTCAACAACATCCTTAGAACCATGTTAATTCCTTGATCCATCAAAGTATAATTACCATAAACCTTCACTAGATTCATCATCCTTAACCATGGTTGGAATTGGTACATCATTCTCATGAAGGCAATACACACCAAGTCCTTCTTCTTCAATCAACATATAAGGATCATGTTCATGCAAATTAGAATCCTAATCACCAAGAAACAAATCTAAATTTCCATCTAAATTTGATCCATTTTCTACTTCACGAGTTTCTAACACATCATCTGAGATGATATAGTTAGTGTTTACAACACTGGGCATATATGGCTCCATATGGAAACCTGCAATAGGTTCAAAATGAATCATTACCTTGGTACCATACCTAGTTATAAACAAAAAATAATTCTAATTATCTAAAAAATATCCCCCATCTTTGAGGTGAAGTCCCTTGAAAAACACATAGCAAAGTAAGGAGGCAAATCTACCACAACAACATCCTATTGAATAGTAATATTGGGACAAGCATGTAATCTCAATTTTAGATCTTTGATGATGCCTACCATATTTTTTGGTGACCCATCCAGTTTAAATACCCCCTTAGTGTTTGGCTCATAAACAAGGCTGAGCTTGTTTGCAATCTGTTTAGGCATGACTATACTACTAGCTCCACTATCCACCATACAATTATGAACCAAAGTATCACCTACTATCAAAGAAAGGTAGTAAGGATGAGTTTTATTTATTTTTACCTTAGTTATATACACCTTTTCCATCTTTTTTACTTGATGTACTTATTGTTTAGTTGGCTGATCTGGATTAGTTAAGACAACACCTTATTTCTCAATCAATTTTGAAGGCAATTTGAGAGTTGAAAGCTCTTAGATGAGCATACATTTTTATTTTGGAATGGAAGTAGAATCACACATGATAATTATAATATTATACTTATTCATCTTATCCACTATACTAAAATGAGATCCACCAACCTTTTGTTACACTTTCTGAAGCACTAGCTGCTCACAAACTAGAGGTAGTTGATGAACTTTACTAACCTCTATATTCTTATTTTTCAAAGTTATAGGGGAAATAAGTTGTTATTTTTTACTCTTAGAAACAAGATTATGAGTATTTTAAGAATTTATCACCTCTTGAGCCTCATCAATGGCTCTCCTTTTAGCTCTAGTTATAACTACAACTCAACCTCTTGTATAGTTAGTTTCAACACCCTGAGTAAAAGCAACATGATCATCCACTTATCAATTTACATTAATGGCATCATGATGCCCTTGAAAATTTTTATTTTCTCCTTGTGATGCCAAAATTTTATCTTGGTACTGACCTCCTTAAAAATAAAACTCTTCTTGTGTCATTTGTGGCATAGTGATGTTTTGTGATACCAATGCTTGGTTTTGAGCATCATTGAGATTTGAGGACTGCTAATCTAAATCCTACATCAAGTTTTTTTGAGGTGGGGTGGGAAAAATGGCATTTGAAGTGGAGGGAGCATTAGGATTAAGGGTAGCATATGGCTTAGTTGGAGTTATGGCTCCTTGTGTTTGATAAGGTGGTCTATTCTCTCTGAAACCTTGATAAGGATGCCTTTGATCTTTGAATGGCTGATAGGTGGTCTATTTTTTTTGTTGATAGGGCCTATTAGATTGATATTATTGTCTCTTGAGTTGTACTATTTCATTCCCAAAGGATTGTAACAAGCTTTTTAACTCTCCTATCTCACTAGCTTGACTAGTAGGGGCTATAATTAGAGTATGAGGTGATGGAATAAGAGATAAGGATGAAATTCAAGGAATTTGAGGAACTTGAGGGGCTAGTATAAAATTCAATTCTGGGAATATAGGCATTGGAAATCTTGGAGAATGCTTAACAACTTGTATCAAACTATTCTCTACCCTAGTTATAACCTCATAAGCATCTAGAAAAGTAATACCACGCATTGACTGTATCATCACACTAATGCCAGAGTTAAAGGCTTTTAAATAATATAGAGATGCATATTTAGGAGATGGTTTAATCAACATAAGTATCTTAGTCCATGTATTTTGAAATTTGAGGTTAAAATCAGACATGAACTCATAAAGAGCTCTATTTATGGTAGTTAATTACTCAACTAAAGACAGGTGACTAGATTTGTCTTCAAATTGCTTGACTAAGGCTGCACCCAATTTATCCCAAGTAGAAATGGAGTTTAGTGTGAAGTTTATATACCACTACAATGCTTTTCCTTTGAAGGAAGCAACATGCAATCTAATAGAAACATTATTCTCAACAACATTATGGACTGAACAAAGATTAGCTACATATTGGATATGCTCAATAGGGGTTGTTTAGTTTTCTCCTAAGAAGAATGGGATGCTCTTAAGGGAAGATATAGGAATATCATCAAACTAGGCTAGATTCAATGGGCTACCTCTATTGAATGGAACAAACACCTGGTTTCTGATAGCCATTTGGATAGTGGGGATTATAGTGCTTAGAAAATAAGATAACTAGGAGACAAATATTTCTTTTAAGGATATGGATTTTCCCTCCTAAACCTTGATCTCTTATATGCTATAAATTCAAAAGGAATACCTTTACTATCTAACCTTGTGGTAACCTTTGGCATGAGAGGATTACCTGAATGGTGTTATGAACCTTGCAACCTAAAGAATCTTTAGATTGTGATGAAGATGAATATTCTTGTCTACTGCAACTACTTCTTCTCAGCTTCAAACTTCTTTATATATGTAAAGAATTTCTTCGATGTCCCACCAAGCATGCCAAAAAATATTGTCAATCAGACTCACACCCTTGTGAAGGTAGTTTTAGGCCTTCATAATCTGCTAGAACAAGAAAATAATCCTAGACTATGGGTGGCCTAATCGGCAAATTGAATCTCTAGATTCTAAAGGCTAGCTCCCTTTGGTGTATCAATTAGGATCTCTAATCTATGCTACAAACTGTGAAGAAAAAGGTAAGAAATAAAATTGAAAGAAAATCCTATCTAATGATGGTGATACACCTATATTTTGGTTCATCCACTCAATTTGAGCTTCTAAAAATACTGATTAGATAAGAAAAAGATTGAACTTTCAACTTTAATTGACTCCTATGCATCAGTATTTCATGACAAGGTTTTTTTTTTGATGATCAAAGCTTGAGAGAAATGATGGAATAGGCCTAATTCAAGGCACTAACCAACCACTTATATCCATTGTGAACTCAGCCAAAAGACATCAAACATAGAACATGACCTACATAATTTGATTAACTATATTTCTAGGTAAGAATCAGGACTTGACAAGAAATAAAATCTTATCACATATGCAAATCACTGACATAGATACACTATATCAACACCCTAAAATCTAAAAGTAGTCCTTCTAGTTATCTAAAAAAGGTTACAAAACTCAAATTTTGGTAGAGTTTGGTCTTGCCAAAAGAGGGATCCTTAAAATGGTTGAAAAAACCAAATTATATAGAAAAACATACAAAATCCAAGAGATTAGAGCTGAAATTAGAAGAGGAGATCAACTCCCACATCACCCAAAGTCTAACTCCAGCTATGCCAAGATAACCAAGCCTTCAAATAATATCTTTTGTCTTATGCTTTGTATGAAAATCTCTTTGGCATTGAAAATGATGGTGAGCCCATTTCATAATCCTTATTTAGAATGAAGATTAAATTATTCAAACATGCATGGATATTTGGTAATTTAATGCTCTTCATGCATGATGCTACACCAATCTTCAAAGATAAAACTCCACTTGAAGCTAAGTTGGAAGTGTTTGAAAAGGATTTGATTAACAAGATAGACAAGAGTGCATGTATGAAATTCTATGTTAAGCTCTCCTTGAACAACCATCTAATGTTAAACTCTTCGATCCCTTCATGCATTTGAGTCTCCCTTTTGGAACTAAAAAATTCATGCTTGAAGGCATCTGCATGTCTTTTCCAAGTCTAAATAATTTGATTATTGCATTAAAAAATTAGCGTGCTCCTTACTACAGTCTAATCTTGCTTGGACCACTTTGCATGCTCTGAATATGAGCTATATATTGCATCATCAGAGTCAAAAAGGGAAGTCCTCATTGTCTTTTCTTGATTGGCTATTGAAATCCTAGTAGTTGAATGTGCTTATGCCACTTCTATCCGACTATTTGGTCCTTTAGATTTGCACTAGGTAACTTTATATTTCATTTACCCTTCTCTATTTTGGCCAATTACTGTGGGATTTTTGTAAATTCCTCTCAATTTTTTCTCTTTTAGCCTTTTCTTTGGACAAAATGTCCATGGCTTCACTCCTGGAATTTTCTTTCTTTCGAGCAATTTTCTTGAAAGAATTATTTCTTTCTTTCCTTTAGACTATCCCTTCAAACAATTTGTCTGAAGCTTTTCTCTTTATGCACTTTTCCTTTGGACAATTTGTCTAAAGGAATTCATGTAAAGGCCTCTTCGGCTTTATGAAAATTCCCTTTGGGCTTTTTGACAAGGACCTTTTCTTGTAGAGTTTTTATCTCTTTCACCTTGAACAATTTCTTTAGACAAAAAGTCCGAAGGAAATTAGGTCTTCGATTTGTTTTTGAAATGGAAAATTCCTTCGGACAAATTGTTTAAAGGAATTGTCCATCCTTATACTTTTTTAAATTATCCTTTAGAATTCTGAAATGGTCATTCAAAATAATTGAAATGACCTTTCGGTAAAATTGAAAGTATCCCTTCAGAAAAAATGGAATGGTCCTCTTGCCCTTCAAAAAAGTTGTAAAGGACTTTTCTGAAGGAAAAGAACCCTTCAAAAAAGTTGTAAAGGACCTTTTGGATTTTTAACAAGGACCATTTCTTATAAAAAGTACCTTTTGGAAAAATTGGAATGGTCCTCTCTGAAAAAATTAACCCTTCAGATTTTGTGAAAATGGACTTTCTCGAAGGAAAAGAGCCTTCAAAATTTTTGAAAGTGTCTTTTTCAAAGGAAAAAGAACCCTTCAAAATTATTGAATGATCCATTTTTCCAAAAGAATTGTACCTTTTGACCTTTTGGAGATGCCTTTTCAAAATTTTGAACTGGTCCCTTCTTTGAAAAAGTTGAAAAGGCCTTTTGAGATTTTTGAAAATGTCAATTCCTTAACTTTTGGAAAAGCCCAATTCCTTCAAATTTGTTGAAGATGAAACTTTCAAGAAAATTGCAAAGACCCATTCCTGACACTTAGACAAAAGGCATGGTTATGCAAGTTTTGAATGATAAGGGTTGTAATTTGACTTGTGGGGTCAAAATTGTTAATAGTTTCCTTGAATTTTACTTCATCACAATGAATGGAATTTGACTTATATTTATACCGCACCTTTTTAAATTATCTCATAGGAGGGTTAAAATAATATTATAGGTTGACCCATACATGTCAAAATATTTGTAAATTTAGTCATTTGTAAGGCTCATACACTAACGTCAGACTTGGGACATTAGCATCGATACTAGTGTGGTAATCTAAATGATAATATTTGAGAGAATATCAAGTTTCTTAAGATTTGTAATTGTCAGAGTAGTGTATCATTCAATTTTTAAGTATATTTTAGGCTACAAGTGATTTGGGTAATCAAAATATCAAGATCAAACTACATGATAAGTATTTAGGCACAGTGAGATAGCAAACGTGAGTCTTACAACAATGAAAAGGCCTTGAACAAAAAGGTTAAGCCATGGGTAATATTTATCAATTGTACAAGATTAGTGTATCATATAAAATCATATTTTAGTATCTATATTTGATCCCAATTTAATCTAGTAATGCATTAGGATGAAATTACTAGGTTTAAAAGAAATAAATGCATACCTTGTGTAAAACACATCTTGATTTGACTTAAGACCTGTTTGAATTTATTATTTGTATGTTACCTATAATCAAGAGCATGTTATAATGTAATTAGCATATATAATTTGAAATTGAATTATTGAAATACTTGAATGAAAAGAGAGCAAGGAAGGGGTACACCTATGTGTTAATGCAATCATGTTGCCCCTTAGTAGTTTACTTTGGTAATGATGCTTCTTTATTTAAGCATTGGAGAAAGAGGTTCACAATTGAATCTTGGATATGTGAAGAGGATAATTAGAGGGTGATCATGCCCCCAATATATTTCAAAGGTGAGTTGTGCCAAGGCCATCAAGATCACTAAATATCAATCACACAACTCAAGTGTGTACATAATCTAGCCAATCTCACCCAGGTCAAATGGTATAAACATCTTAACCTGTAAAAGGAGAGTAGTTTAAAGGCCATTAAGGGTATTTGATATCAATTTCACTACTCAAGGAAGCCAATTACTACAAACATATAAACCTCAATCGGTGCATCTTGGTTTATTGGTGCATAAATGTGTATATAATCTAAATATGTATTTGTGATTTGGTGCATTTGCATGTCATACACACCTATACTATTTATCAAGATAAATTACCTATTAAATTTTAACCTCTGCTATGTAAACTTTGTATAATATTTATCATAAATCTAAAAAATTATGTCCCAAATCTATGAAAATCAGTGCTAATTGTATAGAATTATAACTAAAGCGTATATCTAAATCATGTAAATTATATCAAATTGTTTCAATTTTACCAACTTTGTGTATATGGACTCATGTCTCTATGACATGTCCCCATTGACATGCCCCTATCTTTTAGGTGAGGGTAATATAACATGATCGTCACCTTATATTAAAAGGGTAAGATAATCATGCTATATATGTATCAATCATGTAGTGGAGAAATATATAGTGATATCATGTATAAGTATATGTAACAATGAAGCTCATAGTATCTAAAGATAACAAACCCTAATATGCATGATATGAATAATAACAACACCTAAAATTAATAAGTATAAGCTCAATAAATAATTAAGCACACACACAAGAACACTTAATTTCATGTAAAAGGGGTCTAAGGAGACAAAAAATAAGGGACATGTGCAAATGCCACAAACTCAAGGGGATGACATGTTCAAATGTTCGCACACCAAATAAAAAACACTTAGAATGTTGTGGCCAAAAAAAAAGGAACATGTTCAAATGTTCCACCATCAACATAAAGTGACAAACAAGAAGTACAATCAAGTAAGCCATGTGATAAGATGAATAGGTGAAATCTAAGTAACTAGCATAAACATATCATACTAGTCTCTACATACATGTGTTAGAAAAATGTCCTATAACATAACATATCTAGCACACTATGTAAAATGTAAGCATGAGGATAGACATGTGTAAGAATTAGTATATAATCTCAACATGATAATGTCAAGTGAAAATAATAGCATTTGTATCAATCATGATAAATATAAGTAGATGTCATTGACATAATATGTCACATGGGTAGAGAAAAGGTCTAAAATCTCTAGGCTTATGCATCATGAATATAGTGTATGCCTGTATCACACTCAAGTAACCATGACGTGTGTATATAAAGAAAATGATATGCTATCTACCATCATAAAGTAAGATGCATATGCAAAAATTAATGAACAAGTAAATGCTAAGTATTGTTTTTTATTTATTTATTTGAATGTTTTTGTATTTATTTATTAATTGATTTTTTTTAATGTTGGAATATATGTATGATTAATAAAGGTGATAGGTACAAGAAAAAATGATGCTAAAAGCCGAAAATGTCATCAAAGGGATGTGTCTATGTATGCCCTATATCACGTGTGTCATAACCCTCAATTATATTACATATTCATACTACATATTATTTGTGTCATTACAATCATCTTCTACATAACCATAATTAGCATAAGAAAGGACTAACTTCTCAGGTTGTTCTTAAACTTGTGATACACCATTTTGAGCATGTGTATGAAAAATTAATTACACCATATATTATAGTTTCTTTCTTGAAAGTTTATTTTTCTTGAGTATGTTATAGTTATCAGTACATGTATGAGCATATATAATCATGTTATCCATGTCCTCAATTACATTTTACACATTGGCATCAACTTTGCCTTATTGTCTTTATCTTACTAATAGTAAATTATCAGCTAGATCACCGATATCAGGGATGACCTACATGTTTCCACCCACTAGCCTCACCAAAAATCTATCATCTTTATTTCAAACATCAAACCTTTGATTAAAGTCCATATGAATCCAACATATCTACTTATCATAACTAATTTCTCCACAAAAACTGGCAAAAAAAACTAGAGTGCAAGCTTTTCATTTTTGTCACTACCTTGGAGACTCAGGAAGGTCACATGAATAAATTTCCTTATATCAAGATCATGCTTAAAAAAATAGAAGCAACAATAATAAAAGATATTAGATATCAATGCAATTTTTTTTGAAATGTTACTTCTGAAAATGCAAGAGACACTTGCAAAATCAACAATAAAATGTTCAAGACTTGGAGAAAAACACAAATCTAATAAAATAACTCGTATAAAATGTGTAAGTTCATATCATGTACACCATAGTATCCATCTAGGAACTCACTTTCCATATCACATTGCTTATTTGAATCTCTTTACAATATAAGCTTTGAAACAAATGGGAATATGCTGAGTGAAATGCCCCACTAGGATCTACTTAGAATAATGCAAATTTTTTAATCGACATATTATTTTATTAGATTTCATCACTAAAATATAATTAGTGATCCAATTATAACACACCAAACATATTAACTTATAAAATAAACATGTAACATCTATCTTCCACTGATCACCATCATCAAATAAAACAAAACATAACTAAAAATAGAAAGTAATTATAGATTTCCAGTCACAACTAATATAAACATACAAACACTATTATCAATGTACAAATAAGTAATATTTACATTTCAAAGTAATAAAGACTATTTTAGATAATATGGAATTATATCCTTAAATTGGACAGGAGATGATCTTTGAAAATGAATGGTTTTTGGGTTCTATGCAAGTTTCAAGTAGAGAGTATGGTAATAGTTTGGATCTATTCCCCATTTATTAGATTAGAGATAATTTAAAATTATAAAATTTTGAATAATGTAGGTATATATATATATATATTAATTGAACTATAGATAAGTCCAAATTATCTAAAATAATCTCTTAATAATGTTTCAATAGTAATAATATAATACAAGATACAAGACTCCATAAAGCATGAGTTTTTGAACTCTAGTATCTATTATAATCTCAAGTGTAGTCTTTAAATAAGTACTGTTGTGGGGAGGGAGAGCATCATCCAAGTATTTTTCCACACCAACCATAGACCATTGATCCCCTACATAATCCTCTGAGTAGAGAACAAACCTTCCTTCATGGATGAATAGAGAGTGATGGTGTAGGAATCTAGAGAGACAAGCTAGTACCTATGTGTTGTAAGATTTCTAATACATGATATGTACCATAAAGAAAATATGTTCTAACATGATATCATAAAATCATGTAAATCATACATATGAAATGACAATGTCTAACTAAGATTACTTTGGCCAAAATTTTTAATAGTTATTGATCTCTAGGATCATTCAAATACATACACACCACTTGATCAGATTATTTTCATCTGGCATTGGTGATGCTAGTAAGCTAGTGAAGTCCATCTCACTACTTAGTTTTACTAGCAATACAAGATTTAGTTGATATAAATATAACTAACAAATTCATACAAATTATTTTCCTACTAGCAGGCATAAAACATGCCAAACATAAGAATAATCAAAATGTGTAAATTTAGTTTGTCAAATGTATGAATGAATCTCTACTGTATTATTTACTATGTAAATAATAAACATAATAAGTACAATTTATACCAACCAGGGATAATATATATTTATACTGCATATTCTAATTGCTGTAAGTAGATGCAAATACAATACATTCTATGACAAACACTAATATCATAGTCCATCATTTATGTACACATTATTCAATTTCAAATAGTCAATCATAATAAAGAAATTAATAATTATCACGACAACATAATTTTCATTTAAATAACTTGTTATATTTTTAAAAAGTTGTATGCATATATAGATAGTATCCTATCCTTCAAAAATCTATGATAGTGAATATAATTATAAATATAAACACACATCTCAATACATCAATTTATGTTATATATTATATGAATACCTAAGTCCACATATAGATACCCTTGTACATATTAGCTATATTCATAATATGTACCGTATATAAGTACTCAAACAATATTTAAATATAGTGTATAAATGTCAACAATCATTTATACTTATAATCAAGAACTTCAACCATAATAACTTCCCTATTAATAAATAAATTCATGAACCATCATAGTATATCAATATTCTCATATTGTTTAATAAACTGGGTATTATATTCAATAAACTCTCTATATACATATTCTATTCTTCTCAATCCAAATAGACATCAAACACTCACATAGTTTATACAAGTATTTAATCTTCCTATGATTAGTTCAATATGTATCTTAAGTGTAAAGCCAATTACTCAACCCAATTAAATAACTAAAATATGTATTATCTAAATAATACATAGGTAAGATCCCAATATGTTTCAATTTAATGTCATCATATATTTATAGTGAATGATTTAAGATTTCATAATATGCTATAGGTCTACTAACAAAACTTACAACTAATACTCTTTACACTTAAGTGATATAACAACCATACACCCTGTATATAGGTGTATGAGAAAACTAATTATTCTATTTCCCATGTTGACTGTATAATAAATCTTCTACTTTGGACAATGAAGATATCTCTTAAACAAGGCATTGAATATATAAATGCATAACATGCAAATAGAGACCTGTATTAGCTCCTTATAGATGAATCAAACCACATGCATTAATTAAAGAAGAGTATTCCTCCAGTTACAAAAACATCAAATAAAAGTGAACCATATAGTCTATTGACTTGTGGTTTAATGATTGAGAGAAGTCAGACTTAGAGCATAATGTGTGTATATGTGTGGTTTGGAGATTGACCAACTAGTCAATACAAAACACCAAGAATACTGTACAATTATTTTACACAATGGATCCATGATATGATTTGGTAAAAGAAGATATATGAGAAGACCTGAGTTATAATACAATATTATTAAGACTCTGAAACATCAAACATGTCTCTTAGAGATAATGATTTCTTAGCTACGATAATTTTTAAAAGACAAACAACAAGCTTGTGATGTAGAGACTATTTCCATGATATCAATTTTGTTGAATTGGTAAGTTCAAAGCCAAAAATACAAAAAAATAAATTAGACAAGGGGTGAACTTGTTGTGTAGTAGCAACTCACATCAAATCTACACAAATCCAAAATTCTAAAACTTTGTTGTCCAAAAAGAACATATAGAATGGCTTGGTCGATTAATATGGTCTCACCAAATGATTAAAATATAATAAATTTAAGATTAAACTAGTATCATTACACATATCAATTCTATATTGTACAAGTAAAATTGTAAATTATTCCAATGTATAATAACACACAATCTTATACTACATAAGGATATGAGTCATGGTGAAAAAAAATATTAAAATTTGACTTTTAGGTGTTTGTTGTTTTTATTATCCACATAGTTTGCTATAATATGCACACACATGCCACTCTTGAATAATATCATAGTTTTGTGAATTAATTACATACAAGGTCCTTATATAGCACTTGGTAAAATATGCATAGTCTATATAAAACTCTTACAGATTTGTAAGACATTTACCATTTCACCATATATATTCAGAATTCTAAGTAAAACATATACATTCACAATTAAAAAGGAGCCACCTACCTAGTAAAAACTTCTAGATTAGAATGACACAATCCAAGAATCTTCCACTCAGTTTGATCTCCCTTCTCTTCTTCGTGCTACATTTCTCTCCTCCATTTTACTCCCTTCCTTCTCTCCTCTTCACCTTTTATCCTTCCAGGCCCCATCTTCCTTCCTTTCTTTTCTTTATTACATGACTCACCCTGCTTTTTAAAGCTCGTCCTTCCTTTAAATCTCATTATTTTCCCCAAGTTTGATGTTTCCTTTTTGGTGTTTATTATTTTTTCTATATATAATTTTCTTAATTATTGATTGATTTATTTTATTTCTTAATTATCCATTAAAATATAGTTTTGTTCAATAATCATGATTCAATGATAATATGATTAATATAAAGTCAATTATATTCCTTTATAAAAAATGATAAATCACACACTATTATACCAATCCAAATTATAACAACATAATTGCTGTGTCATTACTACATTGTATATATTATCTATATCTTTTGTCACATATATACATACATACATACATACATATATGTATGTATGTATGTAACAAAAGATATAGATAATATATAAAATGTAGTAATGACTATATATATATATATATATATATATATATATATATATAATTACTAGTTTATATATATTATCTATATCTTTTGTTACATACATACATACATACATAAAGATATAGACTAACCATCATATCATTGTAATGTTTAAAATATTGACTAGTTACCTTTATGATATTTGAGAATATCATTATATGATTTGAATGCCTTTATATATATTCTCAAATACATTTAAACCATATAATGATATTCTCAAATATCATAAAGGTAACTAGTCAATATTTTAAACATTACAATGATATGATGGTTAGTCTATATATGGTAGTACAAGACACTATTCACGTAAATTTATATTTTCAAAAATATTAATAATCATATATACATTAACACGACATAATGTACAATAACATTATACATCCAAATATATTTATAATAACCATAATGAAATCACACAAGATTAATTCTATGTAATCATTAAACTGAGCTAACACACAACTAACATGCCTAAACAATTATCTAAATATAGAAAACATCAAAATGTACTAATGATAACCATTCAAACTATACATATAATGAGTGCCATCTAACATGGTGTGTGCATGGATTTTTGTCATTCCTCTGTCATTCCCAAACACCTCCATCTAAGTCATCCTCTTTGATGATTCTCTCCCTCCATCATGCTCTGAGGGATGAATCTCTTCTACGTCAAACTCATGATAAGAAGGTAGTTATCCCATACTACCATGATATATATTATAAAATAATACTATAACAAAAATTCAAAAATGTAAATAATATAAAATATGACTAACTCATAACAATGCAATCATGAAACCAAATCAACATACATCTATCCCATAACATCATATGACTTAAAACTTAGTTAAATAATAATCAAATCAAAATTTCAACCATAAAAATCCATGGAGAATCAAGTAAATTTTCTTAGTGAGAAATTGGGAAGTGACATCCTTCACCCCTAAAGCTAGTTATCATTTCGATGACACTTATTCAAATATTAGTTCTGAATTAAAAATATTATTCAGTAGAAAAATAACATAGTATGAAGTATCAAATCAAGCAAATAAATATGAAAATTTCTTATAAAATTCATCATATTCCTCCCAAATAGAATTATCCTTAGCATATTGATACCACAAGACCTTGCACTGTGACACTTCTCTATTATGCAAATAAAGTTTACAAGTATCAATTACTCTAATTGGTTCTACCATGACCATCCCAGGATCCAAAATATGTAAAGCATTCCAATCCAACACATATGAAGGATCAGCTATACACTTTTTAAAATAATAAATATGGAAGACATTATGTAATAAAGATAGGGTTGGTGGTAATGCAAGACTATATGCTACAAGATTGACTACTTCTAAAACCTCAAAGGGTCTCATATATTTTGGTGAAAGTTTTTTCAATTTTTTGAATTTAATTGAGCTCTTCTATAGCTTAACTGATAAGAACACTTTATCACCTATCCAAAACTATCTATCTATTCTCTTTAGATTAATATAATTCTTTTGTCTATCATTGAACTCAACCAATCTCTACCTAATTGATCTGACTTGATCTTTCATTTTTGAAAGCATATCGGTCTAAAGACTACCCTATCTTCCAACCTCCCCCAATTGATTGGTGTCTTGCACCTTATTCCATATAATGCTTTAAATGGTGCCATCTTCATAGATGATTGATATGAGTTATTATAAGAAAACGCAACCAACAAAAAATAATCATCCTACTTATATTGTTGATCCATGCAATACATACAAAAAATATCCTCTAACACTTGATTAATTCACTCAGTCTATCTATCAATCTCTAGGTGATATATAGTGCTGAAGTTTAGTTGCATTCCCAAAGCTAAAATTAGAATTAACCAAAGCTTAGAAGTCATCTTCAAATCATGATTTTAAATGATATTCTCTATAAATACATGAAATCGATACACTTTTTTTATTAATCTCTTCACAAGAGTAGGTGCATTATATGTTAAATTTTTTGGTAGAAAATGAGCCACCTTGGTTAGTTTTTCATATACTACTAAGATCATGTCATGCATTTTTTGTGATAATGGTAAAACTTGGATAAATTCCATATTGATCACCTACCACTTCCATTCTAGTATGCCATGTGGATATAACAATCTAGATAGATGTACATGTTTAACTTTCACTCACTGACATTTCAAATAACTTGACATAAAGTCTAATGTATCTTTCTACATTCCCTTTCAAAATAAAGGGGTCTAAGCTCTACCATAAGCTTGGTTACTCCTAGATGTCTTGAATATGTGACATTGTGCAGTTATTTTAGCATCGTGCTCCTCAAATTCTCTCTATCTGATACATACATTCTTCTATTGTATCATAAAAGACCATCCTTCTCTAAATTGAATCCTTTATACTTAGGATTCTAGGCATTCAAAGATAATTCTTTCCTGACCTGATCATAGAATTCATCTCCTAGTGATAATTCAATTACTCGATCCCTAAAAGTAATCTTGATAGTATTCACAACTACTATGTACCTCCTATGACTTAGGGCATTAAATACTTTATTTTCCTTGCCTTTGATATATTTGATATTGAAATCATAATCAGATAAGAACTTTAGTAAGTGTATTTGTTAAGTATTTAGATTCAGTTGGGTTAAGATGTACTTGAGTCCTAATTTATCAATCTTGAGATCAAATAGTTTTATAAATAAATAATGCCTCCAAACTTGCAAGGCATACATAATTATTGCAAGTTCTAGGTCATGAGGGGCATAGTTCACCTCATAAGGATTTAGCTTCCTTGATTCATAAGCTACCACTACACCATCCTACCTAAGGACTCCTAGTCCATCCCCTAATGCATCTGTGATCACCAAAAATTGACCATTGGGATTAGAAACTATTAGTAATGATGCTAAAGTAAGCTTCTTTTTTAATTCCTAAAAATTTACTTCACACTTATACGAACATATAAAACTTTGGTTCTTTCATTGCAGTGAGGTAATCGGATTAGCTATCTTAAAAACTTTTGGAATAAATTTCCTATAATATCTTGCTAATCCTATGAAACTTATTACCTCATAGACATTTTTTTGTGTTTGAAACTCCATAATGGCTCTTATCTTTTCCAGATCTATTGAAATACCATATGTAGAGTTAATATGTCCTAAATACTACACTTTCTCCTAAAAAATGCACACTTAGACAACTTTCTATATAAATTATGCTTCTATAACCATTGAAAAACTAGTTCCAGATGTTGAAGATGCTCTTCTTTATTCTTAGAGTATATAACAATATCATCAAGAAAGACCCAAACAAAATGATTTAGATAATCTCTAAATAAATTGTTCATGAGATTCATGAATGTTGTAAAATCATTTGTCAATCCAAATGGTAACAGTGTAAACTCATAGTGCCCATAATGAGTTCTAAACATTATCTCTGGAATATCCTCATCCTTTATCCTCAACTAATGATATCATTTTCTAAGGTCAATCTTAGAAAAGATCATTTCCCTTCGCATCTAATAAAAAATATCAACTTATGAGGTAGTAGATACCTATTTTTAATAGTTTCCTTATTCAAAATTTTATAATCTATGAAAATCCAAAGAGTACCATCCTTCTTCTTGATGAAGATAACTGGTGCACCCTATGGTGACACACTTAGTCTGATCAACCTTTTTGATAATAATTCCTAGAGTTGAGCCTTGAATTCAACTAGTTCATTGGTTATCATCCTGTATGGTGTCTTAGACTATGGTTCTAATCCATTTATGATATCAATAGAGAAATCAAACTCTCATTTAGGAGGCAATCCTAGCAATTCCTCTATAAACACATCATAAAATTCCTAAGGAATGGAAAATATTCGAGGGATGGTTCCTTATATTCCTCTATTTCATTTCTCTTGACAATAAATGCTTGGCATCATTTTCTTTGAACCTTTTTGAGTTGCATTATATAAATTTGCCTAAACTCAACTCTCTTTTCTCACCCTAAATTTATGTCTAATTTATAAAACCATCTAGACACTCAACCTTCTTCAAATAATAGTCAAACTTGTCTTTATTCTTTACAAGCTAATTGACTCCTAAGATCACATCATATGCCCC
This sequence comes from Torreya grandis, assembly GCA_037957365.1. NCBI lineage: Eukaryota > Viridiplantae > Streptophyta > Pinopsida > Cupressales > Taxaceae > Torreya > Torreya grandis. The sequence continues at coordinate 9,127,976 of JARHVA010000041.1, forward strand.
TAGTGGTACTACATAAAGATCCACTCCTATTGTGAATTCATTCAACCTAATCTCTATTTCAACTAAACACTTATCAACTTTGAATTTTAAATCATTTCCATGTTGAAGTGACCATGCATTTTCCATTACTTCAACTTTTATAGATAACTTATTAATAATTATAGGAGATATAAAATATTATGTATCTCCTGTATCTATCAAAATGAAAATTGGATGTTCAAACAAAATATCTGACAATTCTATTGGTGAAGTTTGGAATTTATCTTGTTGATTATCAACTACCACATCAATACTTGTTGAAAAGTCTCCTAATGAGGAGTAGAACCTCTATTATTCATCTTATCTTGGGTACATTCATGAGCATAATGGTCACCTCCACATATGAAGTAACCTCTAAGTGGTCCTTTCCTATCAGACTGTTAGTTTCTTATGAAACTACATTTGAAACCATTGCCTAGTTTATTGTTGCTTGAACCATTATTTAATCTATCATTCTAAATTTTTAACTAAATCTTAGAGTCTCAACTCTTCTACTTCCAATTATTCTTTTTAAAATTTGGTTTAGAACTTCCAAACTTTTTCTTAAACTTGTCCCTGACATGAGCAAGAGATTTCAACTTCTATTCCTACTTGACTACCTTATAAAATACCTAGTCCATGGTAGATGGTCCATAATTGTCTACCTCTACACTGATCTAGGGTTTTAATCCCATGATAAACTTCCTAATTTTGAACCTCTCATCTACCTAGTAGTAAGGTACATACTTAAAAAATTTAGTAAATTTCTCCTAATACTTATTCATCGATATCCTTTACTATGAAAGCAATAAATGCAGAATTAAACCAGAAAGATAAGTAACTAGAATCAAAAATATAGAAAGAAGAAGAGATACAAGAAGCCACCCTAAAAACTTGTATTAAACTCTTTACAGAAGGAATACAATTGAAGAAACTTCTTTTCTTCCACACCTCTCTCAGATGTACAGATCTCTCTCTAGATCTCTTTCCCTCAAGAGCTCTCTCTCTCAAGTACAATCACAATTCACACCTTGAATTGTCTATCTTACAATATCTTGTACTGTTCTTGTCCAATTCTATAATTGTGTCCAATAAGCTATGAAGATCTAATCCTATATATAAAATTAAAAAACATGAGCATGCAATTACAACCAATAGTTATGCCTCTTAAACAAGGGCTCTAAAATAGTCTTACTAATAATAGAGATGCGGACTTAAGACTATGACTTAATCCTAACATGCAAACAATCTGTTCTATCCACGAAAATAGCTTTTTGGATGCACAAGTAACCAACATCGGTTCCTGCCTGCTTGCACATGACCGACGTCGGCCGATTCCTGCTGACGCCAGCATCTCCTAAACTGATCTTGACCGACGTTGGTCGCTCCTGACTGACGCTGGTGACTGTGTAAACTTGCAACTTCTGCAATGCACTCCTTTGGTGAAGCTTTTAGCTCCACACCTTAACATTTTGAACCTCTCATCTACCTAGTAGTAAGGTACATACTTAAAAAATTTAGTAAATTTCTCCTAATACTTATTCATCGATATCTTATTTATTTATATTCTATAAATCTATAAAATTTTGATCAAATTATAACTATGGAAGCCACTCAAATATGAATAATATCACAAATTGATCCCATGTCATGTTGGTTGAGTTAAGATTCATTTCCAACTTCTTATTGTTCCACCACATAACTGCTTCACTAGCCAATTGATAAGAGCTCCAAACTACTTTAGTGACCTCAAAGTAGTTCTAAATCTTGAAATACTTATTCATCTCAGTCAACTATGCTTCAACTATTACCTAAAATACTTCTATCAAACTTAGGTGGATTCACCTTTTTCATATCTCTAGATAATTTTGAAGGTACCTATATTCTCATGTCCTAAGGGTTTTCCTACTCATTGGGATGCTCTTTGGACACATCCTAGTATTCTTCCTCTTCATGGTCATGAACTCCTATTTTAAGTCTAAAATTCGATCCCTAGTTTTATTCATGGTTGATAAAATCTTATCTAACTTTGTTGTTTGCTCAATGTAAAATTGATTAGGATTAAAAGAAGGGTTATTATTATTAAATTTTTAAGGACCCTCTCTAGATAGTCTAGTTCACACCATTATCTTTTCTAAAAAACATAAGTATATAAAAATTTAAGTGGGATCATTAAGTTCTAGAGTTCAATTTGTAGCTCTGATACCACATGAAGCACTCCATTGGGATCTACTTAGAATAAGATGATAAATTTTTTTAATCAACATATTATTTAATTATATTTCACCATAAGAATCTAATTAGTGATCTAATTCTAACACAAGCATTTTAAATTATAAAATAAACATGTAACATCTATCTATCACTAATCACCATCATCAGATGAAACAAAATGTAACTATAAATAAAAAGTAATTACAGATTTTGGGCAATGGCTAATAAAAATATAAAACCACTACTACCAATGTATAAATAAGTAATAATTACAATTCAAAGGAATAATGTTTCAATATTAATAATACAATATAAGATACAAGTTGCAAGGCTTCACAAAGCATGATTTTCCAAAATTTAGTATCTATGGAAATCTCAAGTGTAGTCTTCAAATAAGTACTACTGTGAGGAGGGAGAGTATCATTCAAGTAATTTTACACACCAACCTTGAACTATTTATCCCTCACATAATCTCCCAATCAGGGAATGGCCCTCCCTTTATGGATGGGTAGATAGTGATGGTGCAAGAATTCAGAGAGACAAGTTTGTACTCATGTGTTGCAAGATTTCTAATACATGATATGTACCATAATGAAAATATGTTCTAATATGATATCACAAAATCATGTAAATAATACATATGAAATGACAATGTCTAACTAACATTAATTTGGATAAAGTTTTCAATAGTTATTGATATCTAGGATCAGTCAAATAGATACACACCATTTGATCAGATTACTTTCATCTGGCATTGGTGATGCTAGTAAGCTAGTGAACTTTGTCTCACTATTTAGTTTTATCAATGATACTTGATTTGATTGATATAAATATAACCAATAGGTTCATATAGATTACTTTCCTACTAGCATACATAAAACATGATAAAAACATGAATAATCAAAATGTGTACATTTAATCCATTAAACGTATGATTGAATCTCCACTATATTATTTACCACGTTAATAATAAATATTACAAGTATAATTTATACCAATCAGGTGTCATATATATTTAGACTACATATTATAATTCCCATAAGTAGATTCAAATATAATACATTTTATGACAATCACTAATATCATAGTCCATCATTTTTATGCACACACTACTCAATTTCAAACAATCAGTCATAATAAAGAAAGTCATAATTCTCATGACAACATAATATTTTATTTAAACAACTTGTTATATTTTTATGAGGATGTATGCATATATAGATAGTTTCCTATCCTTCAAGAATCTATGATAGGCAATAGAACTATAAATATAGGGACACGTCTCAATATACCAATTTATGTTATATATTTATATGAATACTTAAGACCACATATAGATATATTTTCTATATATATATATATATATTTGTACATATTAACTATATTCATAATATGTACCACATATAAATACTCAAAAAATATTTAAATATGGTGTATAACTGTCAACAATCATTTATATTTCTAAGAAAAAAATTCAATCATAATAACTTCTCTATTCATAAATACATTCATGAATCATCATAGTATATTAATATTCCTGCATTGTTTAATAAACTAGGTATTATACTTAATATACTGTTTATATACATATTCTGCTCTTTTCAATCCAAATTGACATCAAACACTCACATAATTTATACAAGTATTTAATCTTATTATACTCAGTTCAATATACATCTTAAGTGTAAATCTAATTACTCAACCCAATTAAATAAGTAAAAACTATATTATTTGAATAATACATATTAAAGATCCCAATGTGTTTCAATTTAATGTCATCATTAATTTCAAGTGAATGATTTAAGATTCTATAATATGCTATAGGTCTATTAACAAAAATTACAACTAATACTCTTTGCACATAAGAAATACAACAACCATATGCCCTGTATATAGGTGTATGAGAAAACTAATTATTCTATTTCCAAATTTAACTCTATAATAAAGCTTCTACTCCGAACAATGAGGATTCCTCTCAAACAAGGCACTGAAGATATAAATTCATAACATGAAAAGGGAGATCCATATTAGATCCATACGAATGAATCAAGCCAAATGCATTCATCAAAGAAGAGTATTCCTCCACTTGAAACAACATCAAATAAAAGTGAACCATGTAGTCTATTGAACTATGGTCCAATGGTTAAGAGAAGGTAGGCTTAGAGCATAATGTGTGTATGTGTGTGGTTGGGAGTTTGACCAACTAGTCAATACAAAACACTAAAAATACTATATAACCATTTTGCACAATGGATCCTAGGATATGGTTTGGTATAAGAAAATATAGGAGAAGGCCTGAGTTATAGGACAATATTATTAAGATTGAAACATCAAACATATCTCTTAGAGATAGTGCTTTTCTAGCTATAATAATTTTTAGAAGACAAAAAACCACCTTGTGCTGCATAAACTACTTGCACGATATCAATTTCATTGAATTGGTAAGTTCAAAGCCAAAAATAAAAAAATGTAAATTAGACAAGGGGAAAGCTTGTTGTGCAATAGTGACCCACATAAAATTTACATAAATCTAAATTTATAAAACTTTTTTGTCAAAATAAACATTATATAATGGCTTGGATGATTAATATGGTCTCATCAAATGATTAAAATATAGTAACATTAAGATTAAACTAGTATCATTACATATATCAATTCTATATTCTACGAGGAAAACTATAAACTATTCTAATGTATAACAACAAACAATCTTACAATGCATAAGGATATGAGTCATGGTAAAAAAAATATTGAAATTTTACTTTTGGGTGTCCTTCATTTTTATTATCCACACAATTCGCTATAACATGTACACACAAGCCACTCTTTAATAATATCATAGTTTTGTGAATTAATTAAATACAAGGTCCTTATATAATATTTGGTTAAATATACATAGTCTACATAAAACTCTCATAGATTTGTAAGAAAATGTTTACCATTTCAACATATATATTCACAATTCTGAGTGAAATATATATATTCACAATTCAAAAGGCACCACCTACGTAGGAAAAGATTTTAGATTAGAATGGCATGATCTAGGAATCCTTTGCTCAGTTTGATCTCCCTTTTCCTCTTCATGCTACTTTTCTCTTCTCCACTTCGCTCCCTTCCTTCTCTCCTTTTTACCTCTTATCCTTCTATGCCCCATCTTCCTTCCTTTTATTTTATTGTATGATGTTTTTCCCTTTATTTTAAAGCTCATCATTTCCCCCAAATTTGATTTTTTATTTTTGGTGTTTTTTCTTTTTTCTATATATATTTTTCTTAATTATTAATTTTATTTCTTAATTATAAAAATCTATTAAAATACATTTTTGTTTAATCGTCATGACTTAATGATAATATGATTAATATAAAGTCAATTATATTCTTTTATCAAAAATGGTAAATCACACACTATTATACCAATCCGAGTTATAACAACATAATTGTTGTGTCATTACTATGTTATATAGATTATCTATGTCTTTTATATGTGTGTGTGTGAAAGCACGCATATAAAGGCATTTAAACCATATAATGATATTCCTAAATATCATAAAGGTAACTAGACAATGTTCTAAAAATTACAATGATATATATATATATATATATATATATATATATATATATATATATATATATATATATATATGTCTTTTATATGTGTGTGTGTGTGTATACACACACACACATATACATACATACATACATACACACACACACACACACACACATACACACATACATGTGTGTGTGTGTGTGTGTGTGTGTGTGTGTGTATGTATATATATAACTATATAATGATATTCTTGAATATCATAAAAGTAACTAGACAATGTTCTAAACATTACAACGATATGATGGTTAGTCTATATATAGTAGTACCAAACACTATTCACATAAATTTATAATTTTGAAAAAATTAATAATCATGAATTTAATAATACGACATAAATGCATAGTAACATTATAAATACAAATATACTTATAACAACCACAATGAAATCACACAATATTAATTTCACATAATCATTAAACCGAGCTAACACACAACTAACATACCTAAACAATTATCTAAATACAAATAATATCAAAATATACTAACATTAACCATTTAAATTATGCATATAATGAATGACATCTAACATGGTATGTGCATGGGTTTTTGCCATTCCTTTGTCATCCCCTAACACCTCCATCTACATCATCCACTCCAATTATGCTCTCCATTCATCATGCTCTGAAGGATGAATCTCTTATGTGTCAAACTCATGATAAGAAGGTAGTTATCTCGTAACATCATGATATATATTATAAAATACTAGTTTAACAAAAATTCAAAATTATAAATAATATACAATACAACTAACTCATAACAATGCAATCATGAAACTAAAGTAATATACATCTATCCCATAACAACATATGACTTAAAACTTAGTTAAATAATAATCAAATCAAATTTCCAACCATAAAAATCCATGGATAATCAATTAAATTTTCTTAGTGAAAAATCAGGATGTGACACTGAATCCTTCAACCAACTGAGGCCTGGCCACCTTCTCTGTGCCCTGCATCACATTGATACCATAGTTTTAAATAACTATTTAAGGTCTCTAATTTTTCTTTGGGACCTGTGACCTCCTCCAAGCTAAGATGTGCTCAAATAAATTTCCCAGGAGGATACCTACATAACCATTAAATATTGCAACTTGCACCTTACTTAAAGGGATAGATTTTGATGATCTCCAGCCATAGTGCATTTCTAGAAGAGTTTACCACTAGAATTAAAAATTTATCACCAAATTTTCCTACATTTTATTCTATGCTAAGTGTGTCAAACTAAAGATCAAAAACTCTTTGAATACCCCATCTCATGTAAAAATCCACAAAAACATTAGAATCTTGCCTGTACTGTGGAAAGAAAAAAATGTTCCCATGGAAGTAGGAGGATTTGAAACCTTAATATTTGTCTGGTGGATATCATCTGGACCATAAATTACACATGGGCTCAAATGTTGTTATTGGAGCAACCACACCATTGTTGGATATAGTTTAGTAACAAGAATGAAATATAGATTTACAAGCTATTAAATAAAAATGATGGAAAAAACTAACAAGAGATAAATAATAGTGCAAAAACTCAAATGAGACCTAAATAATATAATCTTATTCAAACAAATGGTATACTCTCTCCATCTCCGTACATTGGCCTAGAAAGGCTTTTCCTCTTCCCCACTTCTCTCTTTTTATCCTTATGACTCCTTCACTTATTTTGGAAACTAATAAATTTTTTTCCCCTTGTATAATGACAAATTATAGAAAATCATATCATCCTTTACTAACGCTCACCTAGACTTAAACAGGTGTTCTATCCTAAGAGACATAGAGGCTCTAAAAATTTAAGTTTTTACAATTTTGTGATACTACAAAAGCATTTGAGAAAATCTACCTAACCAATCATAGTCTCCATGGAATCTCATGTTAGATCTCCCCACACATCTACACTACTATTTAATACAACCTACAAGTGTATCTATAATTTTATAAAATTATAAAAAACTTTCACTTTGTTTAGATCTTAGACAATATACAACTTCCTTCATCCTTCAAGTAATAGTAAGAAAAACATAAGTATTAAGGAAAGATAATTCCACAAGCCAAATTATGAAGGATTTATATGTTGGAAGCACAACCACAGAGAGGCGGGGTAGGTGAATCAATTCCCTTAAATATTTTTTTTTAAATAATTACACATCCATCAAATGCACATGTACATTAACCATCCAAGAAATATCAATGATCTAACAACATTACAATGAGAGCATAAAAATGAAACACCATAACACATCATCTATGTGGGAAACCCGCATGGGTAATAAAACCCACTAAAACACAACTTGGATAAATTTTCATATAATACCATGAATCAAATTTATTTGAGCATCGACTCAATAAGGAGCACCAACCCCTAAATTTATCAAGCACTTGACTTTAGAAAGCACCCACTTGATAGGAGGTTACAACCCCCATGCTGATCAAGAAACCACTCAATCAACACTATAATACTATCTACCTTGATATTTTTTATCTCTCACAACTTATTATGGTATTATTTTGCTTTATCACACTCAAATCTACCTCTCACACAAGTAAAAACTGTCATTTACCTTCTTCTCAATTAGCCCTTCTATGGCTTAAAACTATCATGAATGCACTCATGAAACCCTGTATATGTCTATAAATAATTCATATCATTTATTTTATATTTTCACCACCTATGTAATCTCACTCAATTTTCTTATTCTTCACTTCACATCTACACTCACTCACCTAGCCAATTAGGCCTATTAGGCCTTATTCTTATATCAATCACAAGTTCACTATTTGATCAATTTCATTAAGCATAATAGGCTATCATCACATGATTATGGATTTATATCCATCCTTATCTCTTTGATCTTCTCCTTGAATAGTCAGATATTCAAATCATTCGCTCATTTCTTCTCTCCAAATAGGCCTAATTAGCTTTATATTAATACAAGTCACTTGCTCACATACTCTCTTGGTCAGAAAAAACACCTTAATAACTTAGATAAATCCTAAAATATAAATAATGACACATTAAACATAGGAATAAATATAATTTATATCACCTTTAGATCGGCCAAGCACATTTAGACCAATACAACTCTTTAGGCCTAAGAGAGACCTAATGCATTAGCCCTTCTTTAGCAACATGTTACATTTTGACTCTTTGCAACACTTATAAAATCCAAATATAACAAGAAAATTTTATATTTAAATAAAATAATCATTCTAAAACTTTAATTTAGGTCCAAAACTCATTTTAGGTCAACCACCATTTGAACTACTTCTCAAGGCATTGTTCACATTAGGCCTGTACATACCTCGAAAATACATCTTTGAATAACTGAAATAAAAACACAAAATTTTCAAACAAAAATGGAAAAAAATTCATTTAAATATAAATTTAAATACCTAAAAAACATCAAAAATTTCATTATAATTTATTACACAGAGCATGAGGACTCAAACCCTTCTCTACAAGTAGCCCATTTAGAACTGCCAACAAGCCTCAAAACACAATCATGGAAATAATGACCTAAAACACTTATATAATCAATTTTAGATAATTTAAATTCATGAATAATATCTTAAAACATCCTTTTAGAAACATAAAATAGATAGATCACAAGTATTAGTGGTAACTATTGGTCTTGCAGACTAATTTTTTAACCTTCTCTCTCATACTCCTTACACAACCAAACAAGCCATTTTGACTTCAAAGTTATAACCTCTTAAATTGACTTAAAATATTATGAAAAACATTTATAATTAATTAAATTCAAAAAAATCAACATCATGTGCATTGGATACATCAACTCATGGTTTAGAGTCTCAAACTCTTCACTCCAACTTTCTTGCCCAGACATGCCAATTTACCTTCAAACATAGTCATGATGACTTTGAATTTCAAAACCTATGTAAACACATTAAATTAATATTTATGCATGAATATTATCCTTATATATATTCATAACATCTCCAAACACATAAATACTAAGGTCTAATGGTTAATATTAGATATATAGATCAATCTTTGAACCTCTTTATTCATAGACCTCACTAAGAAAGACATGTTAACTTTGAGAGAAACTTTTGATATATACAAATATATTAAAAAAATATAAAAAACATGAACATGTATTATATGTCTTGAAAAAAATCATCCATGAATTTGGATTCATCCCTAAACCATGATAACCCATCCCTATATAATTTTCACCTCTACCTATGTTTATCACTGTTTCCATCACTAGGCTTTTTAGTGATAGGTCAACTTGTATGATCAATTTAGCTCACCTAAGGGATGTAACCTAATAATAAACCATCATGAACATAAAATAAAAGTCTCACATTTTGACCTCCATTCATTTTCATACTTTGACTTGGTCAACTTTATCTGCTACAATAAATTTTGTAGAAACAAACACTTTCCTATAGGGTCCACTCACTCACTTGACAAACTAATCATACTTAGAGGTGACTAAGAGATTTTAATACAACATTAAATAATTAAACTAGGCTATCTAATCCAATTTGAGCCATTTATATCAAGATCTTTCTCATTGGGTCAATATGAAGGTTTTAGGAGGGTTTTAGATCTGTTTCCATTATTAGTAATTATTCATAAAGCTCTACCCCTAAAACCAACTCCCAATGCTTGAAAATAATTTATATGACCATTTTACATCTCTCCCTGATATCTCATCTTCCCATGTAATAGTCACATGTGTCAATAAGTACTTTAAAGTTCTTCTCAGGCTTGGAAACCCTTACTCTGCATACTTTAGAGACCTCAAAACAACATTTCAAGATTTCTTATTCAAACCATGATCTTAGACTTGGTCAACACACATAAAATGAAATTAAATACCTCTATCAATGCACACATTCTTATACTTTATTTTGAAACTGATCCTGATACCCCATCTAGCCATCATCTCTCTCTTTGCTCTCTTAACTTTTGACTAGTAAGTCACATTAGGCCTTAAAACTAACCTTATAGCTACTTTTCATGTAATATCCACCTAAATCACATGATAAAGCAACCTTTCACATGATAAAATATTTATTTTCATCCTTTATGGGTCTTGAAAACACGTCATGATACCTCATTTTGTTAGACAGGGTCTAGAACTAGTCTAGTTTCATGTTAGGTCTGTAGGTCCTACCTCTATAGGTTCACTATGAGATTATCATGAGTGATTAAACACCTCATATAACTAATCAAGTAACCTCATAAAACCTCATATTAATCTATGCATACATTTCACCAAGCTATTATGCTCAAACCTCCTCACTAGGACTCTTCATGCCATGACTAGTCTTAGGTCACTTAAGTATTTGGCCTTCATGCCTATTTTCATGTTTTTAACACCTTATTCTCATGTCATATAACATATTAACATCATAAAACACTACCATGTTTCTCCTCATATGTCTGAGACCACTCATCTCACTAAGCAAGTAAGCCATGCCTTCATACAAGGTCTCTTCATGCCATTACTAGGCCATGACAAGACTCCTCAAGCACTTGTCCTTAAATACCTACCTTAAAACACTTTTGAAGGTAACTATAATTTATTTAGATGATCACTCAATGCCAAGAGTCTTCTAATATATCAAACTAACCTCTTTGCCATTAATGCACTAGTACCTCATATTCTTCTGACATCAATGACAACCTATGACATCAATGACCATGCTCAACAATATCCTCCTTTGTCATTAATGACAAACCACTCTCATAATGTCCTCTCTCTTGATATGAACTTCTCCTTCATTTTGATATTTATCCCCCTTTGACATTAATGACAAAGGTTCATCCACACATAGTCCTCTGATCCTTGGACTTGACCACTCACAGAGCTAGCAAGCTCCCCCTTTGTTCATACACACCTTAGTCCACTTGTTTTGGACAAGTTTCTCATTTAGATTCAAAACCAACTACTCACTTTAGAATCATACCAATTGAAGTGAACATACCTCTAACTAAACTGCTCCTTGACTATTGTAACGTCTAAAATTTCACCTAAATAAAGTCTATAATTTTTTTTTTTTACTATTAAAGTTATATTATTCTTACTAACTTGGTTTTTCCTATACATCACTTAATTTACCAAAATTTTGGTCAAATGATCAAATAATCAATTTGCTCTGATTACTATATTTCAAATAGATTTAACCTTATTTAAATAATTTTAATCCAATTAATTAATATTACATAGAAAATAATAAATTAATTTCATTTTTAATTAAAACATTTAAACAACGAAATAATTAATTTTATAATTTAAATTTGATTAATAAAAAATGTTTTAATAGACTTTAAATAAATTTTATTCTCAATTGACTATTTTAAACTACATATTTTTATAAATTTAATTAAGAATTAGTTAAATAAATTTAATTAAAAAATTAGTCAACTCATACTATGTAAATAAATCAAAAAATAAATTTAAATATTCTTATTTAATAATTTAATAAAACTTTATCTTTATAAATAATATTAAATAAGACCCAAATTATTTAACTAACAACAAATACTTAACAAGCTAATTAATTAAAAATAAATTAAATATAAAATCAAAAGCTTTCAAATTTTCATTAAAAAATCTTAAATAAAACAGAATATTTAATATATTAAGATTTTATTTACAAATAATTCTAATAAATAAATAATACCCTTAATAAATTAAGTGAAAAAGAATAAAATAAACTTAAGATAAAAAAATTTAACTAATTAACTAATCATTTACTCTCGTTAAAAAAAGTCACAAAGAAATATAAAAGTTAAAAAGTCCCATCCCATTTACATGTAGAAAATTTAAAAGTAAATATAAAAATTTAAATATAAATTCAAGTTGTCTCTTAACGAGGGACAAGTTGATAAGTTGTCAAAATAGTCCAACTTGTTATAATTTCAATCTCATCCCTAAAGTTATTTTTATGTTTATTTTTATTTTTTCTTTCTTCAAAATCTTATATACATACAATTTATATTATATTATATTATATAAATATAATTATTATTATTAATTTTTTTTGGGTTTACAAGACTATGCTGGCGAACTGCTCCAAGCAGGGGTATGGGGTCGGCCTATCTATCGTCCCTCCCTTTATATGTATTTTTTTATAATAATAATAATAATAATAATAATAATAATAATATATATATATATATATATATATATATATATATATATTTTTTTTTTTTTTCATTTTCATTATTATTATTATTTATATTAAATTTATATATATTTTTAATGTATTATATATATATCATTATGTTTATATACACATATATTTTAATTCTCTTCATTTTCATAATTATTTATTAAAATAGAGTGAATAATATTCTAATGTATAAATTATTATTTTGTATGAATAAATTTGAGATAACAAATATTTTATTAAAACATTAGAATATGAATACTAATATTTATTTATTTTTATATTTTTTTATTCTTTTATTTTATAGATGAAATAGTCTATTGTTTTCATGAATTTCTTTATATAAATATACAATGGTATCAAATTGTACTCATTTCTTTTTATTTCACGTGTTAATATAATATGTATATGTAAATATATAAACATATATAGAATCTAAACAACTTCAATAAAGAATAATTTATTTTCTTATTATAATCAATTAATATTTAAATACAACACCCTGATTGGCAAACTCATAATCATACATATGTACACCTAAAATGAATATTAATTGAATTTATTTTGTAAATGATATTTTATATTTAATATAACTATAAATGTATGTACTCTTGAACTTAATAATATTTATATTTATTTTTCAAATAATTTAATATAAAAGAAGCATTCCACAACTAAATTATAATTTTCACATATAACTATGTGATCTATAAATTGGTACTTATTTTCATACAAAAATTATTTATCTTGGATTCTTTAGTGAAATCACATAATTTCTCAAAATACTCAAGGAAACAAAATTGAATTTGCCCTTTTAATATATTTATCTCAAACTTCGAAGTGCTCAATTTTTTGTTAATATGTCATATTTAATTATTCATTCAATAATGATTAATAAACAAAATTAATCAAAATGCGAAAAAAAAATGCACAAATAAAATCAACTCACGACAAGCACTTGATAATGAAGTTCAGTAATGCCTACATCTCTGGATTCACTTATAATATGAACCGATTCATTTCCTTGAAAAGTGAGTACATGACCAACCCTCATAAGTATCAAATGGATACTCTAAGATTGCACACAACTCAAACAACAGAGCTTCAAAAAGTCTTGGTAAACCCATAAACAGAGCTTCCATCTTATTGTCGTGTGAATGCAATCTCGCAATCCTATGGATTTCTGCCAAAGGTTTCAAAAAATAAATTTTAATATGGTCTTAAAAAAATTGTCATAAGGATTTTAACATACCATTAAAATCATCTTGAAATATAAAACATTTCATTAGTTCACTTCGAACTCTGAAAATCTCTCTAAGTCCTTCAAAACTTAAGATATATGCAGACTGGTCTCTATATTGACCATTACATAATCTACAAAACTTTACTTTGAGGTATTGAAAATGACATCAAATGACCTCAAATCCAAACACTCAGTGTATGTCTAGAATCATCTCTAGCTCTGGCTCTTTGGCCCTCAACTCTCGGTTCTTTGGCTCTAGCTCTCAGTTCTTCGACTCTAGCTCTCAGCTCTGGCTCTTTGACTCTCAACTCTGGCTCTGCCATGAGAGCTTTGAGACTTTGGAATGAATTCATTAAATTCTAATTTCAATTCCCAATGATTTACAAATAAATTCTCACCCCTTTATATAATTATGAGAGGTCCACTTTTTCTGATTGGAATGATTATCCATAATCTTTTTAAATAAATTTTATAATTATCTCATACCTGATTTTTATGGGATTTTAAATTATCCATTACATTTAAAAATATGAGGTGATAATTATTCCCTAATTTATGATGGTTTATGTTTATCTCCTTTTACTGAGGTGGAATTTACAAATATTAATGACTTGGGTCAAGCCATATTGCCACATCATTAGGTTTGACCATAACTTTCACTGGTCATAACTTGTACATATAGACTCTATTTTTTGAACCATAAAATGTATCAAAAATCTTGCAATGAGATATAAAATATGAAACTATTTTAGAATTGTTATATAATAGTTAATTTTTATAGTTTGACTAGTGTTGGCCACCTATTGACCTACTTTGACTAGAACTTTGACTGGCTGCATAAGGAGCATACAAGTTCTATTTTCTATATTCCACATACCGTTAGAAAGGTCTCAATGGGCCCTACACAATGTTGTAAGTTTTGGTCTGATTTGGAACATTTTCCAAATTATCCTCTAGATCAATATTTCTCATTAGGAGGGTTTTTGGTCCACCAAATTTTGGTACCCAACTTGATCATTTAAAATGCCAGTCAATTTTAAAAAATTCCAATGGGTCTTTTATCAATCTACTCAGGTTCTAAAACTACACCTACAATTCTTGAAACAACCAATTTATCACACCTTTTGCTACTGCATGACCATCAATAGCCTCTACATAAAAGTAAGATGCGATCACTTCTGCTGCATAGATTGATAAGAACCTCTACACAGATAAACCTAGTGATCTCCTCTGCTGTTGTTAAATGGTCTTCTACAATATATCAAGTACAAAACCCAAATCATAACATAGAAATAATAGTGGAAAAATATGATTCATAACTCAAAATATAAAAATCCTAAAAATAAGACACGAGTTATACTAAATCTTGCAACTGCCAATAAGATCACAATATATCAAACTCTCTACCCACTGTCACATCTTATAAGCACTAAACTGCCAAACACTGAAACAATCACCAATGCAACTGTAAGATAAGTTTGTCAATGTAAAAAAAATCAAATATTAGTTGTGACCATGTCACAATACATTTCCCCAATAGTTCTTATCATGCATCCAATCACACATATTCATAAATAGATGCATTCTAAAATAATAATTATTTTGATGCAAGTACTGTAAAAAAATTGAATCCTATCCAACAACCTGTGCAACTGTTGTCAAATCTCTCAAGCTGATCAATGAGTTAAATTCCTTTGCATGATAAACCTATCTCGAAGTGTTCCCACCATAGTAGCTCCAAAAATGCATATATCAAAGCATGGGTAAATGCCCTTTATCAACATACAACAAATATCCCAACAATGCTTTGAAACATAAATGCATATATCAATCCACTAATCATGATAACATGAAATTCAGAAATTATTTACTAACCCTTTTTATCAAATTCACCTATTTAGGGTGTTTAATTTCCTTAGTGGATTTACTAAAATCTACATGGGTTGATTGAACAAAAAATTCATTAATTACCTTATCAACAGGTTTCTAAACCATCTTCTTCTTACCATTACCAGGATGGTGGGATGGTCAAATTTTTCAACACTTCTCAACCCAATGTCCACTCACATGACAATGCGTGCAAACATCCATCTTCTTTGGTGAGGTCACCCATTTGCCATTTCTCACTTTTCTAGTATGAGAATGGTATTTAGCACCTATAAGCTGCTTCAGTAAAGCTTGTCTTTTCCAACAATATGTGGCACAATGGTTATTTAATCCACAAAATGTACAAGGAAAAGAATACAACATATGAATATCAAAACAAAATTTATTAAATGGTAGAAGTGAATAAAAAGTCTTATAATTCACATTCTTATTGGTGCCTTTTCTAGTGTAAGATTGAGGAGGTGGAATCTCAATACCTCTTTTACCTGATTTCTTACATTGCTCATTATTCCTTTATAAGGAGGAATTCTACTCTGCTAGTGGTCTTGGATCTTGGTTGTCAAAAGCTTGTCCTCTTTCAACAATGGAGGAACTCTCTCCAAAATCCACTTTCTCACTAACATAACCCAATTCTACATGGAGAGATCTATGCTCTACCTATATTGGGTTAGCAATACCTTGACCATTCTTACCAAGGCCCCTTCCATCAAATCCTATTTTTAATAGCAGTTTATATCCAATACCCTTAGTGTGTTTTTCAAAACTATCAAAAGCAATATCTAAAACATCTAAATTTTAATGAAAGGAATTACCAAATGAATAATTTATAATGCACTCATCATTCATAGTGCCTGCATCTGTAGTGGAAGGCAATTGATGAAGACATTGTTTCTCTTCATCCTGCATCTGTGTCAAGAGCTCAGCTTTGGCTTGTAGTTCAAATTTCAAGTGGCAATCTCCTCTTCCAAGGAGTAAAAATGAGCTCTTAAGAAAGCATTCTTTTCCTAGATCTATTGATTAATTACTTCAACCTCACTAAGCCTTTCTCTTTTCAAATCTTAACCCATGGCTTCCCATTCCCTACAAACAACCTAATTCCACAATTTGCACACTATAAATGGAATATTAACAAGGATAAAAATCTATAATAATATTAAAAACCAAATTGATATCAAATCCACATAATTAGATGCTAACCTAGCACACTAACTACTCTGATACCAAACTTGCTTCGTAAATTGGCACTTATTTTCATGCAAAAATTGTTTACTTTGGATCCCTTAGTCAAATCACATAATTTTCCAAAACACTCAAGGAAACAAAATAAAATTTGACCTTTTAATACATTTATCTCAAACCTTGAAGTGCTCAATTTTTAATTAATATGTTGTATTTAAATATGCATTCAATAATGATTAATTTTTCATTATAGTACAAACTGATCCATTTCCTTGAAAAGTGAGTACATAGCCAACCCTCAAAATTATCAAATGGATACTCTAAGATTACACATAACTCAAAGAATAGAGTTTTAGAAAGTCCTGGTAAACACATGAACATACCTTCCACCTTACTGTTGTGCGAATGCAATCTCACAATCTTATGGATTTCTGTCAAAGGTCTCAAAAATAGAATTTTAAAATGGTCTTAAAAAAATTGTCATAGGAATTTCAACATATTGTTGAAATAATCTCAAAATCTAAAATATTTCATCAGTTCACTCCAAAGTCTAAAAAGCTCTCTAAGTCCTTCAAAACAAAGGATATATGCATACTAGTCTTTATATTAGCCATTACACAATCTGCAAAGCTTTACTTTGAGGCAATGAAAATGACATCAAATGACCTCAAATATAGACACTCAACATATGGATGTAATCATCTCTGGCTCTAGCTCTTTGGCCCTTAGATCTTGGTTCTTCAGCTTTGGCTCTTGGCTCTTCGACTTTGGGTCTTAGCTCTGGCTCTTCGGCTCTCAGGTCTTGCTCTGCCATGAGAGCTTTGAGACTTTGGAATGAATTCACTAAATTCTAATTCCAATTTCCAATGATTTATAAATAACTCCTCACCCTTTTATATACTTATTAGAGGTTCACTTCTTTTGATTTGGATGATTATCCATAATCTTTTTAAATAAATTTCATAATTATCCCATATTTGTTTTTTATGGGATTTTAAATTATCCATTACATTTAAAAATATGAGGTGATAATTATTCTCTAATTTATGATACTTTATGTGTATCCCCCTTTACTAAGGTGGAATTTAAAAGTATTAATGACTTGGGTCGAGCCATATTACCACATCACTTTATTGCTACATCATCAGGTTTGACCATAACTTTGACTGGTCATAACTTGCACATACAGACTTCATTTTTTGAATTGTAAAATATGCCAGAAAGCTTGCGATGAGATCTACGTAATGAAACTATTTTTTAATTGTTCCATAATGGTAAATTTTTGTATTATGATCACCATTGACTATCTATTGTCTGCTTTGACCAAAATTTTGACTGACTAATTAAGGAGCATAGGGGTTATGTTTTCTACATTCTGCATACCATTAGAAAGGTTTCAATGGGCCCTACACAATGTTTTAGGTTTTGGTTTGATTTGGGGCCTTTTCCAAATTATCCTTCACATCACTATGAGAGAGAGATGTATATGTAATATTTTCATTTAAGTATAATAATGTAATAAATCACACCTTTATCAAAACATAAATATGAGGGAGAGATATATGAAGTTTATCTACTGCTTAATATACTCATCATATTTTAACACATTTGTTAAAAAGATGTAATACATATGAATGCTTTGAATATGGCTTCTATTCTACCTATCATTTTCAAGATTATCCATATATTATTTTTAATAACATAATACATGACTTCATTATCATTGCACTAATCACATGAATATTTTAAGTAAAAATAATGCATTGGATTAAACAAAAAACACATACACCAAGATGTAATTGAGATGGGTTACAAATCCACATAGGCACAAACATTGTCACCTCCTACAAAAATTATGGGAGTCCATCAAGGAACACGAGGTCACTAACATATGCATAAAATATCAAAAAAAATCTCACTCTATAAGAGACATAATAGGAGAGCTCTTACAATAATATGATGAATATTTACAAGTTAAAAAAAGCCAACGAAGTAAGTAAGGGGTTAATGTATTAAGTTCCAAGCTCCAAGTGAAATTCTACACAAAAATTGAATATTTTCAATCCATTCCCAAAAGATCTAAAATAGACCAAAGGAAGGTGATTGACCACCCATCCTACAGACATCATTATAGGAAATTCTCACCAAATGAGGTCCATGCATAACCTCCCCCAAGCCCAAGGGAAAGAGGCATGCCATCAACTCCATATGCATAGGTATAAGGGATTTCAAATATCACAAAAATAGTGTCAAAATCTACACCAAAAAATCAAAGGAAACAAAACAAGAGAATATAAGTCACATAGAAGACACCAAGATTTCATTAGATAAAGAGAAGAAGCTTTTACTTTCTTTTCACATAAGTTCATCAATGTGCACAAGGGCTTCCATGCCAAATGCAAAAGTGATTATCAAGCATCAATATTCCTCCCTATACCTCCCAGTGTAAGGATGCTCCCAATCCCACTACCGACATTTACACAATAATAAGAAAGGAAAAACATGACAATAATAAAAGAGGAAAATCTTAAGAATAAAATATTAAATCAAGGGCATCCAATTCATCCAAAAGTCCAATACATTTTTTCATAAGGAATATTTATTCAAGGAAACAAGAGAAAGGAGAGAGAACATTCAAACATAAGAAAAACATAAGTAAAATACCTACCTCAACCAAAGCACTACTTGACAATCTTCTCCAAGTTTTTTTTTCCCCCAAGCTCCAAGCTTTGCTCTATCCAAAATCCCCCTCCCAAAGACCAAAACAAGGTTATTAAAATAGGGAAGGCAATAAAATCAAGAGCCAATAAGGAAATGACACTTGTCCATCCTCATTCCAAGGATGTGACCAACTTTCAAAAAAAAACTTACAATCTCATAAATGCACTTACACACCTACCTAGATGTTCCTTGCACAAAAGATACAAAATGTAACTCACTTATATAAAGTACAAGTTTTATTGTGGGGATGAAAATATAGGTCATAAATAAAGTCCTTTTCATGACCAAAATGTGGTCAAAAGGCCTTGAAAAATCCTCTTACCCAATGGGTATGGGTATGGGCCTAAAAGAGACTTGTGAGACAAAATTTACTTGTCCAAAACTCACTCTAAAAAGTAGTTGTAAGGCAAATTTAGGGATTAGACACATGGGTTGAGTTTTTGGTTCAACCCAACTCCTGGTCAAGGTTAATTAACCTCATAGAGGTTAGCATAAGTTTAAGGTAATTTAATTAGGAAGGAGGTTTAGGATAAAACATCCTAATGAAAGATAATAAAAGTATGAATAAAAGATAAAAAAATAATTTTATTAATACTTTAAAACAAAATGATTGGTATAAGATTAAAGGTTGAGATGATTTTAGTGGTGCATATGGTCCATCAAGGCATGCATGATTCCCTCATAATCCTGCCTTTGGTCCCCTATAATCTGCACATTCAATACAACATCAAATACATCCAAGAAAATAATCAATATCTAAATGATATGTGCATACACACACATATAAAATATAACTGTTAATATAAGAATGTCACAACACTGAATCATAATCTTTGGTTAGTCCAATATAATCAATTATAAGTCAAAATTAATCATCATGTTATTCAATATAAAAATCCAAATAAAATATATATCCACTCAAGGCAATTACACTAAGTAATCATGCATCCAATTGAAGTTTACTAAACTAGCTACTAAGGTACATAGCGATACTCTTATATAGTCCCCTACATATCCATTAAGATTACAAAATATACCAAAACATATAATATGAAATCATAATACAATTAAGATAACATCAATATCACACTTCAAATTTTATACACATCTAATGGTCACCACAAATGATAAATAGATCAAGATGGCTAGATACATAGGTTTGATACAAGGGGTATTACATTCTCCCCTCTTATAAAAGCATCATCGTTGATGCACTGAATCAATACAAGGGGTTGAAGAACCACACATTTCATATGACATTAAAAACTATAATTAATGCAACATAGGTAATCATAGATATAACAATTATTGTCACATATGTTTTCAATTTCTAGAGGCTCATCACTAGATTTTTAATGTCCTTATGCTTGTTTAGTTATTCTCAATAGTTTATATTATTTAAGTCTTATAATTATCAACATTTTTTATTATAGTGGAATTTATTTCTTGTAATTAAGAAAGTTTTAAGTTAATAATTAGTATTAATCTCCTTAAGGCATAACCTATAGTGTGCAATTGTCATAATTCTATCCAAATTTGTTTCAACCAACTAGTATCCAAATTATTTGAAATCATTATCATCCTTTGAGAAATACTAAGCATCATCAAGCAATATTATCCAATACTAACAACCACTATCTATTATGGATCAACTAATGTCGAGAGTGATTGTCAAAACATCTGAAGGGGTCTGTGTATAAGTATCAATCTTGTGTAAGGTCATATAGACCAAGTTATGTGTCATCCCATGGTGAACATACAAGATGATGATCAACTAACAAATCGTGATAAAATTATATAGAGCATTACCAAGTAACATTGAACAATAATATCAATTGCCATCAGAATAGATAATAACAATGTTAAAATAACCAAGCAATCACTGTGATCTATAGATACCTTTAGAGACCTCCCAATAAATAATGAAGCATAAGCTATGGCCAAATCATGTATCATATCACATAACCTCCTTAGGCCTCCCAATAAATAATGAAGCATAAGCTATGGAAAAATCATGTATAAGATCATACACCCTCTTTAGGCCTCCCAATAAAGATCCTACTTAGACCTCCAAAAAAATAGGATAACAAGTGTTTTAGCTAAATCCTATATGAAGCCACCACATCTGATGGGTGGGAGGATGGCTCAATACTTGACCTCACAAGTTGGCTCATCACACCTTCTAGCTATATTCTAAGGTACTTCTTCTCCCTTATACACGTAATAGGTGTACAAATTTCACATCATGATACTCACAAAACTAGAATTCAAATATAGAAACAAAACCTCACCAACTTAATCTAATAACAAAATCAAATGCTAAACAACCCAAAAAAATAGACATCTCAAAAAAACCAAATATCCACAATCATAAAAATTATGTAATAAGATGAGATTTAAATGTTCACAAAAAATTGAAATTTCAAATGAAATAATTCAAAACCATCAGAATATCTATGTAAAAGAAAATTTAGATTCAAGAGAATAAAAGTGCTGGTTTAAAAAAAAAACAACATAAAATAATAAGCAACTTAAAATAAAATAGGGCCTAACAATCTCATAAAAGTACACATTATGACACTATGTGATTAAGAAATCCACCAGAGGGGAGAAGGAATAATATAAGCCTCAATTACCTCTTAGAGGTAAGAGTAAAACATTAGTCTCTCCATATGTCTCCCAAAGGTTCAGAAGGCTGCATCAAAGATAATTCATGAAGGTTGTTCTTTTGAAAACCACTAAGGGGAAGGTGAAGGAACACATCATTTATATAGTAACCATTATGAATGAAGCCCATGGTGCCTAAGACATTAATGGTGCACACACATAAAATAATTAGGTGGTTACCTCATGTAAAAGGAAAAAGTGGATTTTCAACTTATGAGAAGCTCCGCTTCCTATCTTGAGACTCGGTCTACACTAATATAAACATAGTTATACTCTGCCCTCAAACCCCATACTTGCATCAATACCCAAATATTAGAGCAATGATGTAGGGTTACACAACATAATAAATTACTACAAGGTAACAATTTCTACTTACATAATATATGCTTACATGAACAAATTTATTTTACACCATATTTTCACAAATAGGAGTTACACATAAGGTTCTTCACAATATTCACATTCACAGGAGAACAATTTGGGTTTAATAAACATAATAACATAGTAGGGTCATGACATACACACTATATAATCACATAACATATTTTTTTACATAGAGAGAATCCATTATTTATAGGGTTTGTTACATATACAATGATACAATGCGTTATAATTACACATGTACATAACAACTACAAAAGTTAAGGTTACACATGTTTAGTTTGAGATAACTGTTTCCATCGATTTACAATCACAACATAATTTTACAATTTACTGGTATTGCATAGAGTGCAAGGTATCTCAATATCCACATCAAAAATTCTAACATCCTCTATAACCTAACTATCATAAAATCCAACACTATTTATGTCAAAAGAAGCACCATCACGGTCAAATATATTTTCCACCCATCACCAATCATAAATGTATGGAATTAAATATGACGATCCTCCTATCCCTCACATAAGTGTCTCTAACAAAGGAGTATTAAGGTATTCTAACCAACTAAGAGTTGTTTTATTTTCATTTAGAATTTGTTCTTGGTTCAAAATCTCTCTTCTTTTTCAAAAAAAAATCCAAGTGTATGTTTTCTTTGTTAAACAAGCATCACAGTTTAAGTTCTATTTATCACAATTTTAAATGTTTTGAAAAGGGAAGATTTATCTCAAAATGCCATGGTGAGTGATTATCTATATGTAAATTAAGATAAACAATTTTGTTCTAAGATTAGGATGTGGATTAAGCCCAGTTGTAAGATTTACACTAAGAAAAGAACCATCCTCAGTCTCAAATAAGATTAATAAATTTAGGATATGTTATTGAGTGCTATAAAACTTGTCAACATAAGTTAACATAGGTTTACTCAATCCATTTTCAAAGACTAAGATGGCTCTACAAGTCATCAGCTCCACTTGGAATAACATTCATACATATCATTAATAATATCCTTGAAAGGTTCATCAAAACATAGTTTCATAAAAAATAAAAATAAAAATGAAAGGTTATTAACTATGCAGTAAGAATAAGTACATAATATCTTATTAAAACATTGATTTCTTTATACTTCTAAGAGATAAAATTAAGCTATCCATTTAGTAACATTCCATCAATTTTATAAAAAAATAGAACTATTATCACTGCTTTTATATTAATAGAGCAAAGTTATCTAAGAGATCATAATTGACTAAGTTGTATGCAGGTTGGAGCTTAGATAAAAATGATAATGGATCATTTCAAGAAATAAACCAACACCTCATGAATCATATAAGTTGTGAACATGTAATAAAAATATTATAAATCTTATAAGTTTACTTATACAAATAACCATTACACTCATTAAAGATATTTATTACTTCTTCAGATTAAAATGAAATTAGACTTTATAACATGCTAGTAATGCCATAATT